>APFE030146690.1:58748-81089 GCA_000404065.3 Pinus taeda
AGTTTACTGAGTTAAGTCCAATTAAATTAGTTCCAAACTGTTTGAGGAACTAATAGAGAGTTAACAGTCAGTTGATGCATGCATGCATCCAACTAGTGCTACTCTAGTTAACTGAAGATTCCCTCATCAAAAACTCATGCATGCCTATTCTGAGAAAGACCCAGTTGAGATTAAGTCAAGGAAAATGTACTATTAGTTGTATGTGTTTTCTTATAAAGAAAACTCATGCATGCAGTTAAGGATCATTCCTTGAGGATTGTACAATTCTGACAGTGTGTGAGATCAGAGTGTTCTGCTTGGATGGAGGTGAATCATCCCAGAGGAACATCGCAAGGAAATACAAGCTTGGAGGGTAGAGAGGAAGGCTAGAGAGCAGCCAATATTTCCTATGACCATTTGGGAGGATTGTACTGAGAGCTGGCTGGCTGTGAGAGCTAAGGCTTTGTATAATTCCTATGTATTTCCACCTTGTATGATAATACAGATAGTGGGGTTTTTAGTTGAGGCTTTCCCCAAAGTATTTTCATGTGTATTGGTGGTTCAATTACTAGTCATGGAGCCTTTGTTGGGCAAATGATTTGGAGCCCTGTGGCAGTTGTGGGTTGAGTTACTAGCCTTGGAGCCAGGTCAGAACAAATTCCCTAGAGCCCTGGACAACTTGGGTAGAGACTGATCTGGTGATAGTTCGTGATGTATGACCGTAAGGTAGAATCATTTATTTCCATGAGATCCCACATTCATGCTTGGAATATGGAGTGGTGGTGTTTGGCTGAAAGAAATATTTTGTTCAGCCTAATCTATGGTCGAGTGGTATGTGGAAGTCCCTGACTTGGTTGGATTTTCATATGTTAATATGCGCTCATTTCCTCTTGTAATTCATGTGTATTTATACTTGTTATTATGTAGCATCGATGGTTTTTCTATCATTAGTTATGGCTCTCATCATGTTTTGATTAGTAAATGAATGCTTATTGAATGAATGACTTAATAGATGTTTTTGCAGCTATTATGAGAGGGAATTATTCCTCCTTGTTGATTCTCAGATAAATATGAGACCCCTATGTTCATATGTGTATATATGACCTGTACATTACATGTTCATGATGTGTTTGACGAAATGTATGTCATCGTTGGGATGGTTTAGGTTAAGTCCTTGTTCAAATTTTGCATTAGATGCCTTGTCTCTTTATTATTTATCAATTTTGAGAGTTTCATTGAGTTATGGGCAGAGGCCTATGTCCTAGCCCTGAAAAAGTGACTTAGATATTGGGATCACTAGCACAGAACTGAGTAAATTGGTCTACAGTCATTGGGATTCATGCTTATTGGAGTGACTGAAGGGTCTTAGCTGCTTTCTTTCCTTGCCATGGGAGTGACTTAGAGCCGAGGTTAGTGAAAAAGAAAGTTAACTTAGGGGTTAGGCACCTAGAGTGGTTGGTTAGCTCCTTGGGGTCCTGTAGCTCCTAAGGGTGATCAATTTAGCTTTAGTTCGTCAATTCTACATCCTTAAATGTACCTAGGAGGTTGATTCATATCATACCAACTCTTCACCACATATTTTCCTTGGTGGACAAGAAATTTTGGGTAAGTGTTGGAGGAGGGTGGCATTAGAATGGTATCAGAGCTCCTGGGTTCAACACTTGGACTGGATGGGTGGAATGTGTTTGTCATGCATGCATGTAGGTTGTATATGTGCTTGTTATGTATGCATGGTGATGGTCATTGTTGTAGTTGTGTCGTCATGTAGAAGTTGATTTTGTTGTTGATGGGATGTGTTTTTCATGAATACATGTCAATGATATATGTTTATGTTATATGTGTTAGTGTCTATATGTTTTTTATGAATGTATTGTTGTGTTTAAGATTATCATGCACGAGGTCATTATAGGCAGTTTGTTAGCTCTCTATACTACTAGTGTAACCCCATATTGTTATTAGTGCAACACCATTATTGTATTATTATGCCCATATAGTCCCAATTTTGTTATTATTATGCCCCATAGAAGCCCATTATTGTTATTGTTGTGCCCCTACAATATTATTGTTATGTAAACTTTGATTGTATTGAGACCCCTTAGACTCCTATATATAGAAAGGAGGTCTTGTCATTTGTATCATCCAAGAATTGTTCATTTGTGTAATGTAAAGGAGGTTTCCCCCTCGAAGAGGCTGATTTCTAAGTCGTTGATTATCTTTTCTATATTTCAGTGAGATGGTTTCATAACATTTGGTATCAGAGCTGTGGATTCTAGGGTTTTGCTGCTCCAAACAAGCCTTGTGCCATTTTCCCTATAACTTTTTCGCTTTGAAGTTTCAGAAGCTAAAAAAAACCCATTTGAATCGAAATTGTTCTCAACCTTGGGTCCAAAGTTTAGATCTTGTATTGCTATATTTTTTGAGATATGATCTAAGGAAGTTAGGGTTTTGCAAGCTCCAAAATCCCATCTCAAATAGGTCATCATGGAGTTTTCTCTATACTTTTTTTCTACGAAGGTTCAGGATCTGAAATTAAAATCAATTTGAGTTAAATTCTTGGTGAAGTTCGAGCCAAAATTTCAAATCTTGTTTCACTGTATTTTCAGATATACGATCCAAGAAATTTAGGGTTTTTGCAGGCTCCTGAATTACATCCCAAACAAATGACCTTGGGAAAATTGTCATAACTTTCTCTCTGAGCATCAGATTGAAATTTCCTAAGAATTTATAGAAAGAGGACGAACGTTAATTTTCTATGTATTTTTTTTAGGTCCAAAGGTTGAAACAATGACATGTGGCACTTCATATAAGTTCTCTCTACTGGAAAAACCAATTTAGATCTGACTAGTGGCATTGGAAAGAGGATGCAGGGGGCTACTGCAGGTCGCAATTTCAGACCTTGGAGATCCGAAATTTCAAATATACAATAAATTCAAGATCGAGTTGTTAAAATAAAGAAACATAATTACTCGAATCAAGAAAATAGAAACACCTAGTAAGAAAAATTAGATGGATGATTTGAAGAATTCGATCGAAGCTAAGATAAATAGTTTCATATGTGCCAAGGAAGCAAATTTGAAGAAAGGCATAGAAAATTTGAAGAAATACATGGAAGGTTTGAAGGAATGTGGGACAAAATTGCTACAAGAAAGGCCTCCTAATGACGAAAAGGTAGTAAAGGAAACTCATAATGAGAGAAAAATAAATGTTAATCATGATTTCATAGAATCTAACATTGGATTGAAGACCCATAATATTTCAAAGATTGATATGAGGAATTTTGATGGCAAGGATCCCATAATATGGATACTACAAATGGAGAAATATTTTAATCTACATGATGCGCAACTGTTACAAAAGGTATGTATTACATCTTTATATTTAGAACTGAATCAATTTCTATGGTATAAAGGGCTTTCTTCTCATAAACCACTTGTCACCTAGTCAATTTTCATGGAGGAAATGATAGCACATTATGAGGATACAAAGAGAAACAACTTTTTTAGCCAATTGATAAATATCAAATGAAAGGGTTCAATGATGGAGCATACTGAGGACTTCCAAAAATGAAATAGAAGGGTAAGAGATATTCCATAGGAGCATAGGATTGATGTGTTCATGGGGACTTTAAAGGATAAAATCCAACATGAGGTTCACCTTTGGGAACCTGATTCATTGGAGAAGGCATTCAAGTTGGCAAGAAAAATGGAAAGAGAAATTATGGCAACGAGGAAGCCTACCATTCACAACTATAAAGATGGAAGTGTTGTTTCTCCTAGCCTTTCACCACCTACAAGGTTGACACCACAACAATTTGAAGAAGAAAAAGAAAAAGGGCTTTGTTACAATTGTGATAGAAAATACACTAAAGGTCATAAGTGTGCTAAGAAGAAACTAATTTACATAGATTGGGAAGAGGAGCAAGAAAAGGAACAAGAAACATCAAAAAGAGAGGATATACACCAAGAACCAATCCCAAAGAAAGAAGGAATGAATCTAACCATATATTGTAATGCATTGACAGGAATTACGACTCCTCAGACTCTCAAGATAGAAGGGAATATCAAGAAGAAAAAGGTAATATTGATTCAGGTAGTACCCATAATTTTATTCATTGTAAAAATAGCCAAGAAATTGAATTGCTTCCTATATCCAGCACCAGAGTGCCAAGTAATGGTTTCAAATGGAGGAATCATAAATTTCTCTAGAAAGTGCCATAATATCAAACCATCCATGGGAGAATATGTCTTGAATAGTCCAATGCTTTCCATTCCAATGGTTGGTGCAGATATTGTACTAGGAGTCCAATGGCTACAATCTTTGGGTACAATAGATTTTAATTTTCAATCAATTTTATTGAAATTTTTTTGGGAACGAAATGAAGTTGAATTAAGGGGTATCGAAGGGAAATCAGGAAATATAATCATCTCTAACAACATGACATATCTTCTAAAGAAAGAACAACAAGGCATAATTGCACAATTATGTTCACTAGAGGTTCCCAAATCGAAATTATCTATTTCAACAGATCTCCAAAACGTTTTGGACAATAATTCCAAGGTATTTGAGACTCCTAAAGGCCTCCCACCTATTCGTGATTATGATCATGCTATTCATTTGATTCCATGAAGTGTTCCCCAAAGCATTAGGCCTTACAGATATCCATATGCCCAAAAGAGTGAAATTGAACATATGGTTGCAGAAATGCTAGCGGTTGGTATAATTCAACCTAGTCAAAGTTATTTCTTTACTACAGTGGTATTGGTACACAAGAAGGATGGATCATGGCGCATGTGTCCAGATTATAGGGAGCTCAACAAGCTTACTATTAAAGATAAATTTCCCATTCCTATGATTGATGAATTATTGGATGAATTACATGGAGCAATTTACTTCACCAAGTTGCATCTTCATTTAGGATATCATCAAATTAGAATGAAGACTAAAGACATTCCAAAAATAACATATAGAATTCATGAGGGTCATTCTGAATTTTTAGTCATGCCTTTTGGCCTTACCAATGCACCTTCTACATTTCAAGGTTTGATGAATTCCATTTTCAAACCCTTCATTAGAAAACTTGTGTTAGTATTTTTGATGATATACTAATCTACAACAAGTCTTGGAAGGATCATGTTCAACATGTTGATAGGGTGATCAAAGTATTGGAGGAGAAACAATTTTATGCAAAAAGCTCCAAATGTTTCTTTGGAGTACAAGAGGTGGAATATTTGAGTACTCAGTTAGCTCATAACTCATCTTATCATCCACCATCCATCACAACATGTTTAAAAGAAAATTATAAGGGTCAAGCAGTGGAAGATCACATCGAGCATTGACAAAAAGTTCTCAAACTCTTAAAGGATAACCTCACTTTGGCGCAGAATAGAATGAAACAGCAGGCATATCAACATCGTAGCGAAATAAGTTTTGATGTAGGTGACTTGGTATTTCTACAGCTACAACCATACAAACAAATGTCCCTCAAGCAAGCTAAGAAGGATAATAAATTATCACCAAAGCATTATGGTCTGTACAAGGTGTTACAAAAGATTGGTACTATGGCATACAAATTGGAGCTTCCTGCATCTTCTCGAGTGCACCCAGTTTTCCATGTTTTCAGGCTTAAAGAGGTTATGGTAGAAGAACCCTAGTACAAACAATATCCACAAACTAAACGAGGAAGGAAAACATAATGGAAACTTGAAGCAATCTTAAAAGCAGAAATCGACAACTACGAAATGAAATCAATTTCATGATCTCATCAAGTGAAAGAACTACTGCAAAAATCACAGGGAGGTGAAATTTATCAGAACATCCAGAACAATCAAGCATTGAGGACAACACTTTTTGAAGGAGAGGGGCATGTTAGGTCCCTATACTACTAGTGTAACCCCTTATTGTTATTAGTGCAACCCCCTTATCGTATTATTGTGCCAATATGGGTCCCATGTTGTTATTATTATGCCCCATAGAAGCCCACTATTGTTATTGTTGTGCCCCTACAATATTATTATTATGTAGGCTATGATTGTATTGGGACCCCTTAGACTCCTACATATATAAAGGAGGTCTTTTCATTTGTATCATCCAAGAATTTTTCATTTGTGTAATGTAAAGGAGGTTTCCCCCTCGAAGAGGTTGATTTCTAAGTCGTTGATCTATATTTTCTATATTTTTGTGAGCTGGTTTCATAACATAGTTGGTGTTGTCATGCATGATGTTGGCATGTTGATATGGTTATGTATATATACATGTATCATGCTAATATGGATTGATTTTGTAGACAAGATACCCTCCCCTGAACTTCACTATGTTACATTTGATTATGTTTATGTTTGGTTTATCTGACATAGTGTGTTTACAGGAAGAGGATCAAATATAACTAGAAAATTGGTGTAGTATAATTCACATGACTCTCCCTACATATGATATGAGAAGCATGGTGATGAGTACTCCCCTCACATAGCATATACATTGATAAGTATGAAGGAAGAAATAAGGAGTTGCAAAGTGGATAATGATAGGATCATTCAGTCTCAAGAAATGATTGCTATGGCACAGGAGAAACAAGCAGAGGTTAGTGTAGTAATTCTTTAGATTTTATCATATTTATAGAGACAAGGAACACATAGGATCAGTCATGGACAGGAAGAAATGAAAAATGGGGCATATGGCAGTAGGTCTCGATCAGGACATGGATCGGATAGAGAGGATACAATTAGAGATGGAATATTCCTAGATACACCTGATTAGAGGGGAAGTGATCATGGGTTCCATCCTAGTTCTAATTCTAAGAGACATTATGGTAATCACTGTCACCATCCATATAGGAGGAGTGAGAAGCAATATTTTCTAAGAGATTTAAGAAAGAAAAACCACCTACATTTGATGGAAAAATGAAGAAGTCATGGGATGAAGAAGCTTAGTTGCTTGGGATGAATAAGTTCTTTATATTGCATGACTATTCATAGAACATGAAATCCAAAATAGCTATGTTTAGTATTAAAGTTAAAGAAGACATTTAGTGTGAAGACGTGAAGAATGCCAACGACATTTAGGAAGAAAAGTTGACTTGGAAGGAGTTTGAAATAAATTTCAGGAAGAAGTATCTATCTGAGAGATACTATGATGACATGGCGAAGGAGTTCTATGAGTTGAAGATGGGATCTATGACTGGTGAGGAGTATACTAGATGATTCTTGGATTTGTTAAGGTATGTGCCTTATCTAAAGGAGGAGATGTTGGTATTATAGTGTGCATGGTTCAATATAGCTGAGGTTGGAATTGGTTCATGGTGGAAGCTGGCTCATGTTGGCATTGATGTCAGGCCTTTATAGCCTAGCTGATGTATGATGCCTTCATTGTAGAATGGTTGTAGCTAGTTCAGTTGACATTGAGATGGTTGTGTTGGAATTGATGCCAACTGTATGTTTTCACACTCATGATGCTCAGATGATAGCATTGGTGGATGATGCAAATCTACATGTGATGGAGATGATGGCTCAAGTGTCATCCATGTTGTTGTGATGGCACACTAGTTGAGTTGATATACTAGGTCTTCATCTATTCTCATGGAGATGACTTGTTGTAGAAATATGTTGGCTTGATGATGATGTTGCATAGATGCTTCAATGGTTTATATGTGTTGTAACTTGTGCAGATGTTTGTTGGAGAGTGGAGGACTTGTTGGCACTCTTTCCAACTTTGTTTGTTGGCCTTCTTGGTCAACCTAGAAGCGACACTTGGGATACTTGTTTGATCCACTTGCAGATGTGTCAGAGGCTATGGAAGAGGTTTGAAGGCTTCTACAGGAGCTAGAGAAGCTAACCCAATAGGTGATAGAGGTTTAGAGTGAGAGTTCATTGTTTTCCCTTATGCTCTGGCCCAGTCGCTCCCTTGTGGGATCATGAGAGTGGATGAAAGGTTCCAGTCATTGGGAGATAGGCCTGTGCAAGCGACTGAAGGTTCCAGTCGAGTTTAGCCTTTGTTGTGCATGTGACTAATACTTTTCACGATTTTTTCTTCACATTCCTCGCGTAAATCGAAAGAAAATTAGTATGGAAATTCGTAGAGGCTTCCAAAATAAGTTGTAAAGGTTGGGAACAATTTGTGAAGGTCCTCCAATGATGTGAACACCTTTAGTGCACAAGTAGTGGTGTTAGTGGATTGATTTGGTCCAATTTATGCACCCTCCATCTTAGCCCCAAGCTTAATTTCTCCCTACATGTTTTATATTCATCACTTGGGAGTTGTGTGATGATTGATGGTGAGTAATAGTGAGTTAGATAACATGGCATTGTGTGAGTATGCTCCAGAGCCATAGTGAGCTTGATTAGTTCATTGTATGAGCTCTAATGGTAGTAGTATGAGCAAATATATTTCCTAAAGGATAGTATTAATTCAGATCTCCAGATTTCATATTAGTGATGCAGAGAGTTGTAACAAAGTTCCGTATTGATGGAGCTCCATGTTAGTGACTCTCACTTTTGTTTTTGCAGCATGTTGTTGATGCATTTGGAAAATAGCCATAGTGTCTTATGTTGTTGATTGTATTATGCAGCATTCATATTTTGGTGTGAGGGTTTGTTATGAGTTTGGTTTTATCTGTTGTGATATTATTTAGTTTTTGTTGGATGGATTTTGGAAACTATTTTTCTAGAGTGGAGAGGATATATTTGTCATGTTTTTGATTTATTTGATGAGATTGTCGCATTGTAGAGTTGAATTAGTTGAGAAAAAGTCTTGGGATCCAGTTTCATAATAGATGAAAGGAGGTCCACATAGAGTAGAGGAGTAATATCTTCATGGATGTGGAGAAACGATTGTGAAGTTTCAGTGAAAGGAACAATTTATCAATCCAATGGTAGTTGGATAGTCCAATTGAAGTTGGGCGAAGATTGATTGATTGTGGTGTCTTTCAGTAGATGGTAGTCCATAGATCTGTGGAGAACATAGTCTTTCAAGATGATTAGTAAATCAAGTATCCAGGCTGATCAGACACAGTTGATTGTATATGAGGTCAAGTATCTTGACTGATGGGAGTTATTCATCCATGTAAAAGGCACATTTTGTTTAATAGAAGATTTAGAGTAGCACAACAGTAGTAAGGGTGTTTTTTTTCCCAATGAAGGGTTTTCCACCTGATATCTTGTGTCTCTTGTGTGGATGTGATGTTTATTGTTTCTCTCATGATTATCTTGTTTTAGCTTTTTATATGGTTTATGTTCATGAGATAATCTATTTTGTTGTTGGTGAATATATGTGTGCTTCAGTTGAAAATTAATAAAAGGAAAAATTGATAATAAATCACACTAATGATTCCACCCCCCCTTCTCAGTAATTCTGAATGGTTTCAAACAATTGGTATCAGAGTAGGTCTGTTGGTTGCAACTTGATCATTGGAGAGTAGATCTAGGGTTTGTTAGCATAATATTTTTTTTTTTTTTCTAGAATGGGCAATAACAAGAGGAAACAATTTTAGAAAAGGAATGGACTTCAAAATAAGGAAGCTCAGCCACAAGAGTCACATCTTCCAATTTCAAGTGATTCAACAAAAAATGTGCAAAAATCAGAAGATCAAGTACCAAAGGTATTGCAACAAAATGAATCTAAAGGTATTGCAACAAAAGGAATCCAAAGGTATAATTGTTAATGATTTTCTTTTGAGTTTCAGTTTTGAGGATTTGGATTTTGATCATGCTGAATTGTCTAGTGGAGATGAAAATGATATTAAGGTTCTTAATGCTAATATTTATAGACTAACAGCTACATGCAAGGATCAAGAAAAACTATTGCAGATCTATGATGATAGAGAGGCCAAACTAAAGGAGGAGATCATCAGCTTAAAGATTAAATTGGTTGATCGGAAAAAGTTGAGGAAGGCATGAGGAAGAAGTACCAAGAGAGGGAAAAAAAGGTTGATAGATTAGAAGGATAAGTTATGTCCTTGACAAAGAAGCCAAATATGGAGAAGGGAATTGTGGCCTTGGATGGTTTGCTTGAGATCCAGATATCACCATTGGATAAATCCAGTATTGGATTTCAAAAGGGTGAGTCTAGTTTGCATGTAGGAGAAAATAACAAAGAAGAAGACAAGAAACCTGTAGCAAACAATACCAATGGAAAGAGTACAAACTAAGGAAATAAGAAGTAGAGCCAGAAGCCGAACCAACAAAAAAACCAACAACAAAGAAGAAATTATCAAGGAGCTCCTACCTTCAGAAAACCTTTTGTTCCTAGAGATGATCATGGAAGATTTTTCAGGTTTCAAAGGAATCAAAGTCCTTTTGTTCCTTTTGTGCATATTGTAGAATGTTACAAATATCACAAATTTGGGCATCTTGCAACTAATTGTTGAACCGGAATGTATAGATCAAATTATCTGGGCTTGCAACAATTTCAGGTGCCAAGGAGATTGGTCAATATGTATAATAATGCTTTCTATGCTTATTGTTATTCATGTAATATGTTTGGCCTTAAGGAATGTGATTGTAGATCTAACCAATGGAGAAGAAGCACATTTCATGCAAGGTTTATATCTAGCATGAGTATTAGGAGATCTAATCCTCTTACTTCTTATCTTGACCATGTGGTGTACTACACATGTAATAACTTTGGCCATATGGAAAGAGACTGTTTTCTACCCTGTTATTCAAGGAAAAATCGGCCAAAGCAGAAAAAATAGAGAGGAGCTACCATAAAACCATTCAAGGAAGAAAATAAGTAGCCCAATACCGTGTGGAGGAAGAAGGAGCAACAACTCTTCAAGTAGTGAAGAGCATCCCCTCCTATAGTCCATGATTATTTCCTGCAAAATATAGAGGACTTTAGAGTTCATGAGAGGTGCACAAACTCAGGGGGAGCTTTGGTAGCTTGATGAATATGAGTTATTGTAGCAACATATGATGAGTTCATTTGAGCCTCATGCACATTCAAGTCCAAAATATCAACCTGTCTATTGATGTATATTGAGCTCAGGGAGAGCTATGCATGGTATGATATTTGCCTAGATTATTTGGCATTTTATTCATTGTTTTCACTCAGATTTTTGTAGTTTCTATACATATTTTTTCTCAGTGAAGGTAGTACATTTTTCAGCAATATTTATGCTTTTGGTTTCACTTACAAATTGGTTGAAAAGTTGTACATCCATGCATATATTGGAATCTTTGTTACAACCATGTACCGAGGAGATTTGAGGCATGGACCAGCCATGTTTAGGTTGTTTTATCATGACTATTACATCCATGTACTTGTTATTGTTTCATCACCTTATGTTGGTCGAGAGTCATGTCTTTAGTGAGTTGAGTCATCATGGTGATAGGCATGTTTTGGACAAGTTTATGGAGTCATTAGCCACATGTATGGGAAAATGTTGATGTAACAGTATTGATGTATCATTTATTTGAGTCATTGGTCCATAGGAGATGATCATAGCGACAATTTAATTCAATGAATCTCTATGTAATATGCTCATGAAGCCATGTACTTGTATTGTTGTATCATTGGGTCATTTAGTCATGATTCATGAGGTCGTGTTATGGTCATATATGAGCTATGTATGAGGTCTTATATCATTGCTACAACGATGAATTTATCATGTATATGTCATTCAATCATGTTCATGTGGAGTCTATGTCCATATGGTGCTTCTATTTGTGGGAAGGAAGCATTGTTTGCAATGGAAGTGGTTCATTGCAGGTTGGAATTGATCTCGGAGATGGCATATGTTTAGGGGGGACATTATTCATTCCTATTCACTTCAGCCATACATTGTTGGAATTATGATCACTTGGAGGTTTCATGATGTGCCTCATGTTATGCTATGACAGTTGGGGTTCTTGGACGCATGTTGTGTTCATAGATGTTTAGTGGTTTCTGCTATGTGTTTTCTATGGAGAGTGTTGATTGGTGCCTCATGTGCATATTTCTCATTGATGCTTGTGTGGTTGCCTCATGTTGGGATATTGTTGTTTGCTGCTAAATCTTGTTGGTTAGTATGCTGCTCTTGGTGATGATTGGTATATTTGTTGCTTGCTACTACTCATATGAGAAGCATGGATTCTTGTCGATGTGTATCATTTTCATCCATTTAGAGATCATTTGATTCTGTCTTTGGCTTCATTTCTTGTTGCCTTATCAGATGGAGTTAACCCTTTTCCATTGATGTCAAAAGGGGAGTGATAGAGGATGATGGTATGGATGGGATATTTTTGGAATTATGGTGTGCATGGTACCAACTAGCTAATGTTAGCAGCTAGCTCATGTTGGCATTGATGGCAACCCCTTGTAGCCTAGTTGATGTATGGATGCCTTCAGTGTAGCATGGTTGCAGCTAGTTGAGTTGACATTGAGATGGTTGTGTTGGAATTGATAACAATTGTACGATGTCACACTCATGATGGTCAAATGAAAAAATTGGTGGATGATGGAAATCTACTTGTGATGAAGATGATGGCTGAAGTGTCATTCATTTTGTTGAGATGGCACACTAGTTGAGTTGGTATACTAGTTCTTCATTTATGCTCATGGAGATTACTTGTTGTAGCAGTGTGTTGGCTTGATGATGATGTTTTAGAGATGCTTCAATGGTATACACATGAGTTTCATCTTTTCTAGATGTTTGTTGGAGAGTGGAGGAATTGTTGGCACTCTTGCAGCCTTATTTATTGGCCTTCTTGGTGAACCTGGTAGTGACACTTGGGAGAGTCGTTTGATCCACTTGAAGATGTGTCAAAGACTATGGCAAAGGTTTGGAGGCTTGTACAAGAGCTAGAGAAGGTGACCCAATAGGTGGTAGAGGTTCAGAGCTGAGAGTTCATTGTTTTTCCTTATAATTTTCCCTAGTCGCTCCCTTGTAGTCTCATGAGAGTGACTAAAAGGTCCCAGTCGCTAGGAGACTTGCCTTTGCAAGTGAATGAAGGTTCAAGTCAAGTTTAGCCTTGTTTTTGCATGTGACTGAGGTTTTTCATGAGTTTTTCTCTGCATTCCTCATGCAAATTGGAAGAAAATTAGGATGGAAATTCCTAGAGGCTTCCAGAATAAGTTGTAAAGGTTGAGAATAATTTGTAAAGTTCCTCCAAAGATGTGAGAAATTTTAGTGCACAAGTAGTGGCGTTAGAGGATTTATTTTGGTTCAATTTATGCTCCCATGATCTTAGCCCCAAGCTCAATTTTGCTCTACATGTTTTATATTCATCACTTAGAAGTATGTGATGATTGATGGTGAATAATAGTGAGTTAAAGATTGTTGCATTCGTGTGAGCATGCTTCAGATCCACAGTGAGCTTGATTGCTTCAGCGTATGAGTTCTAATCATAGCAGTATGAGCAAATATGTTTCCTTAAGCATAGTATTGATTCAGATCTCCAGATTTTAGATCAGTGATGCAGAGAGTTGTAACAAAGTTTGGTATTGATGGAGCTCCATATCAGTGACTCTCACATTTTCTTTTTCAAGAGCTCCTGATGCATTTGGAATATATCCATAGTGTCTTATGTTTTTTATTGTATTACACAACATTCATATTTTGGTGTGAGGGTTTCTTATAAGTTTTTTTTAGCTATTAATGATATTATTAATTTTTTTTTGGATGGATTGTGGCCACTATTTTTCTAGAGTGCAAAGCATATATTTGTGGTATTTTTTTATCAATTTGATGATATTTTCTTGCTGCTAGAGATCATATTGCAAAGTTGAATTGAGTTGAGTAGGAATTATTGGGATCTAGTTTGAAAATAGCTAAAAGGAGTTCCATATAGAGTAGAGGAGCAGTCACTTCATGGATATATGAACCCAGATTCTATATGATATATGAACCCAAATTCTATTGGAAAGAGATAGTTGATAATGAAAATTATTTTCAGTACCTGAAAAAGGCGACAATAATCCATTATTCCTCTAACCAAAGTCAGTGAGAAATCCATAGTTTCCAAAATAAACAGAACCACAAGTCCTTGAAAACAATTTCTATGCAAAGGAACTCTATAACAGAGGCACTAAGTTAAACCCAATCAACCATGCTAATTCCTTATTCTTAAGTAAAATGAACTCGAAGTAATGAAAAATAAACACAAAGGTTTTAAGAAGTGAAATTATGAGAAGTAACCCTCACATAATAGAGTAGATGTACCATGGAAAAGAAGAAACTAAAACTGCCAAAAAAACTAATAGATAACATTCAATACACACGGAGTAAAATTGAAAATGGTAAAGGAGAACTCCGAAAAAATGAGTTGGACACAGAGTTGTAGAGCTAAGTCGACGAGACACACTATGAAAATGGAATAATGTAAATTATAAAGGCATAATAGTCGTTATCCCATCACTAAACATTCAGAGTGATAATCACCATTGATTTAGCATAAACCCCTCATAATTTTTTATTGATTAGGTCATAAAGACCTCCATGGATGGGAAATCCATAGACATGTATACACAGGGAAAATAAAATAATTAATTCATAGTAATGTGTCATAAAAAACCAAAGGATACGAGATTAAACCCTAAAGGTGACAAACACAGCCGATCTCATCAAAGTATAGAATTATTGTCGATCTAGTAGGTAGATACGAGCATCCATCGAGGCATTTTGAGTTGATAGATAAGGGGGCATGGAAGGTTCTGTATAAATGTAAATGTAAGCAATTTTGTATAAAGTTGAGACAATATCTAACACCTTTGACAAAATACCACATTGTTGTCAAACTAATAGGTTGTGAGACTTTATAGTGGAATGATGTTACATGTATTAATACAAAGTCATTCATATACGTGCTTGGGTTGAAACTGTAAGTTGTATGAGAAGCATAATAATTGTCCTAGATTCGAGGGTCCAAACATTTGTTGATAAAATATGTAGACAAAAGAGAAACAATTCAGTAAAACGATAATATAAATAGAATAAATACATTTTAAATTAATTATATATATATATATATATATATATATATATATATATATATATATATATATATATATATATATTAAAAGCCTTAATAATAAAAATATAAACGATAACCAAATGGCTAAAGAAATTAGCATAAAAGAAGAAAAAAAGCCTACTATTGGAAAGATTTCAATAGTAAGGTTTTAAGTAGTTCAAGGTATAATGGGAATTCCTTTTATAAAGGTAAAATATAAGGAGTTGTGGTTTTTGGTAATAAATGAAAACTTTGTATGTGATATTTGATAGAAAACAAGATAAAGAGGGGAAATTGTAGTCAATGAATATAAACAACCAATTTAAAAAAATGATAGAATGTTTTTATCATATCATAAATGAATTGCAATAATGAACATATATGTATGTATATTTTCTTGTTTCTTAAAAAAAAGAATATGGGCTAGCTAAGGTACATTACAACCCTTTGCCACCTAGTATCAAATCATATTCTTAGTCACTTGAAGAAGTCCAACGCATTGCTACATAAGCCTAATCAAACTCTGTAAATCTTGGTCAAACTAAGGATAGCCAAATCTCTCGAGGAATAAAATATTCAGAGACATAGGTCTTGTTCCTCTTGGTGAGTAAATAATTTTTAACATAATGTGTGTCCAAAAAGATGTAATGCTCTACCTAATCTTCCCTTAGAATTTTTTGCACCACTATTGAATACCTTTAACCACCCATAAATTGAGAATGCCTCATCTAAATGGAAAAATTCCATGTAGTATGTCATCCACTCATTGAGCTTTGCAATTTGACACCCTGTTGACTATTTTGACTTCTTGGACCACTTTCAATTGGAAAGCATGAACTTCTTAGGGAGGAATGGCAAAATCTTTGATTGTTAGACTACCATGTCCGAGAAACATCTAAGGAACACAACACCAAAGCCAAGGCTACCTATAGACTCATAACCCTGTAAGAAGATAGAGGTGTACCTTTGTGTAGGCTAGATTGGCCCTTACATTGGTGATTACCCCTACATAAGCAAGGCTCCATGGAACCATGAGTCATCATATAAGCCCATCCAAGGCCTTCAAATCCTATCCAAGATAAAGGAACGTGAGATGAATGATGGACCGCTTGCTGGCTCTAATGACAGTCTTTCTAGTCTGTTTGAAATGTCTTCTATGTCTTCCTCTCGGTCTCTCGTCAATTCTCTGAGATCATCTGTCATTAACTCAACAACTTCTTTTTGTGTAAAATTTACAAGGCCTTCAATTCAGATTAGGATTAGATGCCTTTACATACAAACCCATGCCTGAGAACCAAAGGATCTGCTATCCAGCAATTCTAACTTAAGTTCATACTATAACAGCGATTGGCCATGGTGGATATCCATGCCAAAATCTACGCACAACAATAATGGAGAACTTGTAATTAGTTGTCACTAATTTATAAATAATCCGCACACATCAGTTGAATATCCACGCCACAGTTATTAAGAATGGAAACAATGTGTAAAGAATTGTGCGCACAGTGATCTAAACGCACACCACAATCTCAACATATAATATTATAACAACACACAACCGGTAGTGGTTTCACAGCGGTCTCAGCACATTCATACACGGTTTTCTCCAGCCACGTTCCACTGTCCACGCATTAAAGATGCGCTTCCCAACTTAAAGGTTTCGCTGTCCATAAAAACACAATTCTATCGTTTTCCACTGGAATTCTGAACGCACAGTTGTTATATATAATCCACAGGCATACAATATAATTGCTGTAAAGACAACACACGCACAACATCTATAAAATGCACATACAATCCCTTATTTGTTTGTTAGCAATACCAAAAACAGTCTTTATATATAGGCCGCATAGAAATATAACAAAACAGTCATCTCAGAGCCATGTTCCGTCCTACACAGAAACGCGCCCTCTCCATTCATAATTCCAGACCTTTGGCGATTCGATTGCCATTCTCAATAAGTCATTCTATTCATTACATGAGAGAGAATTAATTACAAAACCATTGGCCTCGCCTCCTCTGCTTGGCGGCCCCAATCCTCTTTTATTCATAATGTATAATATTATTTAGTACAAAGCAGCTTTTTTACATAATTGCTTTTACAATTTAGCAAGTTTTATTATCAATGCTGATCCTACTTTTTAAAGAAAAGATAGCATGTTTTATTTTTATTTTTTCTATTTTTAACTGAAGAAAAAAAAAAAATACATATTTTTAATTGGAAAAAACATAGAAACTGCAGGCTTTTCTCTGAGTCGCCTGCTCCTGCATCGGACTCCCAAGGTTGAAAATGATCATGATCTCCTGATCTTGTCCGCCTGGATCCCACACTTTGTTCTGCAAGTCCTCATCTGCTATTACTTGCTGCTTTTCTCCAAGTCTCCATATTTTATGCTGTCTTGCTCCATTAGCTACACTTTCATAATCTGTCTCTGTTTTCATCTTGCTACTGCTTCCCTTTCTTGCTGATGTCTTCCGCTGAGATGCTTTCAACATGATTCTTCTAATGAGCTCAATTTCTTTGTCCAATAATTCTTCGAACTGTTGATTTCTTGCTGCCTGCTGAGCTAAGACGGCTTGCTCAGTTTTTCCTGTTACCTGCTGAATTCTTGCTCTTATTCTTGTTTCTATTCCGACTGCCACCCGATCATCCATACCCTCATGTCTTCTGGAACAGAAAACTTCTTCTCCCTGCATTTGACTACTCAAATGAGTCAAATGTTCTCCAACAATACCTGCATTCACAAAAGACTTGTTAGAATAAAAATCATAAGGCATCAATGCCTTGTATTCCTTTGCCAGCATTTCAGCATACTGTTCTGAATCCTCCACTATCAGCACGTCAGTATGCTGATCCACACTTCTCAAAGAATCCTTTGAAGAATTCTCAAGACTGTCAACCAGTCTTTCTCCCATGTCATCTGCTTCCATGTCAATTTTCTGTACTTGTTCACTGTATTGAACTCTTCCATCTGCAGCATTTCCCCTGTCATATCCTGGATTCTCCAACCAGTATTCCAACAGTGCAATTTCTTTGTAGCATTGTTGAAGCATCACATCATCATTTACAGTCCCTGCATTCATGCACAACTTGTCAGTTTGAAAACTACAAGTTTTAACAGTCTCACTTGTCGGTTCAGATACCGGTTCTTCCAGCTAATCCTTTTCTTAGTTCGCATGAACTTCCTCTTCCAACTCAGCTGCTCTGAGTTCTTCCTGTTTCAACTGTACATCCTCTGTCTGCTCCAAGTATTCCTTTCCTCCAAATAACAGAGTTTTTGGATCAGTCTTCTGTCCCGATCCATCTTCTTCTTCCAGAGGTAACAATGTATGATTGACACCATCCTTTCCAAACTTATAGGTGTTTCTCTTCCCATCATGCATGGCTACTCTGTCATATTGCCAAGGTATTCCAAGTAATATGTGACACACATCCATAGGCATCACATCACAAACAATTTTATCTTTGTACTTGCCCACTTGGAATTCTACTCCACACTGTTCACTTACCAGCAGTTGATGTCCCTTTTTCAACCATGACACTTTATAAGGTGTTGGATGCTTCATTGTCCTCAGCTTCAATTTCTCCACTACTTCTGTAGAAACCAAATTATCAGTGCTGCCACTATCAATGATCATCTGGCAACATTTCCCTTGGACTTTACACACTGTCCTGAATAAAGCCTTCCTTTGTGGCGGTTCAGTCATTTCCTTTGCTGGCTTAAGTAAAACTTTATTAAGTACCAGAGACTCTCCTCTTTCTGGTGTATTCACTTCTTCTGTTACTGCTGCCACTTGTGCCTCTTCCTTAGCTGGAGAAACAATTGCATTCCTCTTCTTTATGTCTACACTCTATGGGCACTCAAAAGCTCTGTGTCCCAGCTTATTGCATCTGTAGCATCTTATTTCTCTGCTTCCTCCTCTGCCTCCTCTACCTCTAGAAAAACTCCCTCTGCCTCTTGCATCACCTCCTGTGGATGCATGCTGGGTTGAGCTACTGTTAGCTCCTTCTGCAAGTGTTGTAGATCTTCCACTACCACCTTGACTTTCTTTTCCTTTGAAAGTCCCTCTCCCTCTGGCAGACTGCTTCCTCATGAGTTTTTCCTCCGCTTTCAGCGCTATCTGATAAGCTTCTTCTACTGTTTTAGGAGACAGTAAACTTATCTCATCTTGAATGTCCATCCTGAGGCCATTCATATATCTAGCCACCCTCTCATATGTATTTTGGGCTTATCCAGCTCTTATGCTCACCTTATAAAACTCTTATGTATATTCTTTCACTGTTAAAGCTCTCTGTCTAAGATTTTGCATTTGTCTAAATAATGTTTGCTGATAATTACTGGGCAAAAACTTACCTTTTAACTTCACGACCATTCTGCTCCAATTCTTGATTGGCTGCTTACCCAGTCTCCTCCTTTCCGCCTGCACACCATCCCACCAGAGCGTTGCATGGCCTTTTAATTTGGTGACAGCAAACTTTACCTTCTTCTCATCTTCCATTTCTTCATAATCGAAGAATTTCTCCATGCTATTAATCCAGTCGATCAGTTCTTCTAGATTTAGTCCTCCTTGATATACTAGTACTAACTGGTTCCATGGCCTGGCTCTGGATTTTAACACTGACTGAAAGAGCCTCATCTCAGGAGAAATCTCTACAGCTTCCTCCTCAGTAGCTTCAACTTCGGGTTCACTCACATCTCCATCATCTATGTTCCTGCTGGAGGTTAGCGCATCCAATCTAGCTCGCAGCTCCTCTATATCTTCCCTCAATTCGACATTCTCAGCATGCCGTTCTCTTCCACCACGTCCACGTCCTCGTCCTCTTCCAACCCTGAAAGCCATCCTTCTATTGCTCCTGAGATTTAACTCAACGCCAGTTGCTGGCTCTGATACCACTAATGATGGACTGCTTGCTGATTCTAGTGACAATCTTCCTAGTTTGTTTGAAATATCTTCTATTTCTTTGTCTCGGTCTCTTGTCAATTCTATGAGGTCATCAGTCATTAAATCAACAGCTTCTTTACTTCAACAGTATATGTGCACAGACAGTCACTCAACAATTATAATTCAGGCCTCATGCTGAACATAACATAAAGTAGCGCACAGCTAGAATAGAAACCTATACCAAACTGTTATAATACATGAATACAGCACACCGTAAAAAGGAGTGCACTCCCACAAACACATTTCTCCATAATGGCAATGACATACATACAAGTGTGCGCCCAGCAATTTAAAACCACACCACAAATTCAATATATGATATCATAACACTACAACCTGTAGCGTATTTTTGATGCGTTGTCCATACATTATTCACTATAAAATATGCGCTGTATAATGGTTTTCAATTGCCACGGTTCACGGTTCAATGCCCCCGGCGTTCCAAAGTAACCCACAGACAGTGTTGATGTCCAAAGCCGCACAGTTCTTCGCACTAATGATGTTGGGTGCACAACAGTTATAAGTTACACAGGCATACAAATTAAAATGCTATGGAAATAGCGCGCACATGCCACTATTAAAACGCAGACTCAGTCCTTCATAAATAAAACAACGCCATCCAATTGTGCACGCAGTAGTATTAAAATCCACGGCATATGCTTTATGGATAGTGCACACACAACATTCATTCCTTTTTTATTCACAATATAAAACCAGTTTATATATATATATATATATATATATATATATGAACTGCATATAAATTATAACAAAACATTCATTACACAGTCATATCCTCTGCACAGAAATGCGCCCCCTTTCATTCCTAATTCCAGACCTTTGGCGATTTTAATTATCTCCATCAACAATACAAAAACTACAGTTCATTACATGAGAAGAACAGTTTATACAACAATACTGGGCGCCTCCGCTTGCGGCCAATCTCTTTTTTTTTTACTCATAATTTATATCTTTATTTAGTACAAAAGCGACTTTTTACCTAATAATTTAAGCTTTTTACCATTTAGCAAGTTTTATTCTCTATGCTAATCCTACTTTTATTTAAGCTTTTTACCATTTATCATGTTTTATTTTTTTTCCCTATTTTTAACTGGAAAGAGCAGGCTTTTTCCCGTCTGAATGGCATGCACCTGCATCATTCATAAAGCTTTTTAAGATAGGAATTCCAATCGTGAAGAGCAATTTTATTATTATCTTTAGTCTTCCTAGCCAAAATCCGCCTCCAAAATTTCTTAGGAGCTACCTTAGAGAGGTGTAAGAGATTCTCTTGTCTTTGACAGGTGTACTGCCTCTTTTTCCTTTTAGCTAGGGCTTTGTATATTTTTATCTTGTCCATTTTAAGAGATTCGTCAACAACTTCCTTAATTGCTCTCCTCACACTGTTACAATCTTTGTCATACCATGGATTGGTTTTGCTATTTATTTTATTATTTGAAACTTCAATTGAGAACTTGTTAATAGAAATGAGAGGGTTGTAGTAAAATTATGATAGAGGTCTTCTATGTTGTCTATACTAGATAAAGGAAGCAAATTAGTTTTTAATTCATTTAAAAAGAGATAATTTTTATTTCTATCAAATATTAAGTTCTTTTTGCTGTAAGTATTATTTTCTTTGGGATCTCTATGCATGACAAAATTGAGAGTTATGAGTAGAGGCCTATGATCAGAGTCAGGTTCGTGGTTGTTTAAGATGTCAAAATTTATTATTTCATTGTATAATGGGAGATCGGAAATGATGTAGTCTACCATGTTGCTACCAAGTCCATGGATGCAGGTCATCTTGCTGGAATTGGGCCACTTCTTTAGACCGTTGCAAATTATGAGATCCTGAGCACTACAAAGCTTGACTAGCTCCGTCCCAAAGAAATTTTCTCTGAGGTCTTCAGAGCTCCTTTTGTACCTAATAGCCAGAGTAGGGTCTTCGTCTAACCAAAGAGGATCATGGTTGGAATGATTTCTTAGAATAATAGCTTGGTTGTTTGAAGTTCTAGCATTAAAGTCACCTATTAAAAGGATATGACCTTCATTCCTTAGGCTAGAAATATCATTCTCTAAACCATTGTAAGGGTTATTTTTATCTAGATTCTTCTTCTTATAGAAGTTAGAATTGATGGGGGGAAATAACATATTGCTATGTAGGACTTTTTATTATTAATGTCATTTATCTCTATCCAACTATATTGGTTGTGAGGGTCGTTTTTATAAATCCTAGCATGGGGGAGATGTTCTATTTAATGTAACAAGTTATTCCCCCAATGCCTCTACGGGAGGATCGCTTGTTCCCGGTAGACCATAGCGTAAAGCCATATATGTTAGGGACCTTAGATTCTTCGTGCTCCCAAGTTTCAACAAGCAAAATAATATCAACATCATTTGAGATCCAACTTAGCTTGGGGCCTTTGTTCCATGGAAAGCCCCGACAGTTCCAAGAAAGAATTTGGAGCATGTTGAATTGCTATTTAGTACTATATTTTTG
>APFE030146690.1:85638-143500 GCA_000404065.3 Pinus taeda
AAAAAAGGTGAGCATATTAAATAGTATTTAGATTCTTTTGTGTGATTCAAATGTTTAGAGATTAATGTCCAAAAATGACTCTTATGTTTGAGTAATTTCTTTCTTGTTATATTTAAGACTTTTGTGATCCATAGTGTGGAATAGATGTCTTTCGGATCAATCACATAATGAGAATTTGGTTGACGTTTCGAACCAACTAATGTGGTCCATCCTTAGGACAAGGCCTAATTTATTATATAATTAAGTAAAACTAGACTGAATTTTATGTTTTCTAATTGAACCGTGAGTATTGGGATTTTGAATTTTGTTTATGATCTTTATATGGTAGACAAACTTTTACTTGATATAGACAACCAGGTAAACATAAATAAATGATAATAATATGTATGATCATTGTCATTGACTTATAATAAAATGGTAGTTTTTTAAAGTTGATGGAGAATTCTATATTATGGATAAATTGTGTGGGGTTTGTGGTAAGGAAATGATACTGATAAGTGTGTATATGTGAATATTTAATATAGGAGAGACACTATCATTATTATCTCTGCGACGCAAGGTATAACGCATTTCGTTGATTTTTCAATTATTTTTGGTTGACTAAAAATTAATCCATCAATCTATAATGTCGACATTAAAAAAATAAATATTTTCTATTTTTATTTTATTTATTGTTATTTTGATTGGTGCAGAGGGTGGGGTCTTATTGCACCATCATTGTTTGCACCGTCGATCATGTACTTTGTTGGTATTTTGTGTTGTGCGTATATTTTGTACTATGTGTCTAGGGAATCAAAATACATGGTATAGTTGCAGAGCAACACTTTGGCCTCGTGAACCAAGTCAAATGAGCGAAAATGAGCATACAAATTCGGAGATACGGTTGTGAATGAACAATTACACCAACATGGTTAATCTCAATCGTTAATAGTGCACATACTCTCAAGCTACCTGAAGATCACATGATGAGAGTAACTAGCATTTGATTACCATACAAAATATGTATCACATTAAACATTCATTAAAGCAATATCCCACATGTCTACATGAATCCAAAGGTGTGCACAAGTGAATCAGAGTGCCCACTGAACTAATTATTTAATATTAACATTATTATATTATAAATTTATTTTTTAAATAATTTAATTATAGCTAATTCACCATTTACTATATAATTTTAAAATTAATTTATTTAAATAATATTTATTTATTTTTCAACTTATAATATGAAAAAATATTTTTTAATTAATTTTATTAAATTTACCAAATCTTTGTAATATTTGAAACTCTCATGGTTTTATTTAAATTCTATATTTTATTTTTAAATAGAAATATAAAACTTAATATAAAATATCATTAATTTTATGATTTAATTTATTAAGATATCTAATTCAATATCAAAACATGTATTCAAATAATTCTTATTTTATTTGATTAATTCTTAACTATCTTGTATTCAAAATAATTTTTATTTCATTTGATTAATTCTTAAAAATAGTTAATGGGTTGGAACGTGAACATATGGGTTGCAAGGCTCTCTCTTTATTAAAAATAATCAATTTATAATTGAAAATCTTTTTTTAATAAAATTTAAGAGGCAAGATAAACAATTTTGAATTATTAGTCAATATAAAATTACAAAACTGGGTAATTCTATTTTTTTTTTATCAAACAATATAACAAAGATTTAAACCATTAAAAGTTCGAACGAAACTTGCAATATATGTTCGCTATATTATGAGACAATCATAAAAAAAAGTTGAAGTACAAGTATTGACAAATATTTAATATCTTCTCATTTTATTTATTAAATATCATAATATTTTCATTTAACAAATAGAGTTCTCATTATTTCTGTGTAACTAGAGATAATGCAATGGTGAATTTTTTTGCTATTTAAATCATAAATTTTATTGATATAAATTTTCTACTCTAATTTAATTATATTTAAACCAAGCTAGAGTAGCTACTTTGTACCCTCGTTCAAATGTGGAAGCTAATTCATACATTTCAAAGACCAATAATTAAACTAAGCCACAGGGAATGCTAGCTATGTGGCCTTGTTGACTATCACGACTTAGATAAATGATAATAGAGTCTCATTTTGAGCATTGAGTCGTATAAATATGTTTAGTTTAAGGTAAACAATAATAAATTGCTTATGATTGAGTGACAGTTACACAACATCACTTATAGCGACATAAATATTGTCACAACATCATTTATGATGGAATAAATACTTTGACATTTACATGGTAGAAGCTTATTAAGTTAAATATAATTAAAATATGGTAATTTTGTATATTCTAAATAATTTATATTGATGATTATGTTCAACTATTAAAATTATATAAATGTTTTTTTAAATAATATGAGAAATTTGTTGGACATTGGATAAACTAACACTCGTCGTGTGTTTCACGACATGAACTAACCGTCTCTGGTGGATCCTTATCTTTGACAATGCAATTGTTGACTAACACTTGTGGGTTTTGGTCTAATGACAATCATGATTCCCAAGAAGTGGTATCAAAACATAGATCACAAGTTCGATACACACCCTACTCGCATTGGAGGGAGATTGTTGGACATTGAATAAACTAACGATGCCTGTGTGTTTCACGATATAGACTAACCCCATCTCATGGATCCTTATCTCTAGTAATACAATAGTTGACTAAGACCTGCAAATTTTAGTTTAATAACCATCTTAATTCCCAACAAAATTTAACTTAATAACATTTTCATTTTCCAACCGGAACTAAAACTAAATTATTGTATTATTATAATTATTTGTGAGATATTTATTTTCTTATCATACACTATAGGGTAGAATTCATTACTGGTTTATTAATGCTTCTAATTTATCACCAATGTCAATTATGACACCAAATTCATGGAATTAGAATCGTGTAAGATTGCCTCGAATTCAGATCTATTCATGCCTGGGCTCATTTGTTGGAATAACTATATTCAATGAATATATTCTATATTTCTTTGTTCGACATGAGTATTGGGCAGACCTGTTGAAACCGAGCGCTTCCCGGCCGTTGGCTTTTTGGCCCTTTCCTTGATGCCAAACAACTAGCTGTGACGTGATGGAGACTATCCCGGATTTTGTTCAACTAAGACAATAACTCTGCGTAATCAATTGCGATTCCCGATTTTGTTCGACATGACAATAACTGTGACGTAATCAATTGCGATTCCCGAATTTTTTTCGACATGACAATAACTGACGTAATCAATTGCGATTCTATCCATTTTCGCCATACAAATATGTGAGGTTGGTTAGATATACCAACCAGGTCTGGAATTTCAAATTCATGGGGTGAATCCAGTGAAAATGTGATGACTTTTTAGTATTTGTTGCACTTTTCATTTTACGTTTTAAGTAAATTAAATAAAAAAAATTATCTTTCAGTTATTTTTTGCATTTCAACCTTATTTTTCACGCTTTTCATTTTAAGCAAATTTGTGAGTGTCAACCTCTTTTCATCAAAAAAACTCTCTTTCAACTATTTTTTGCATTTAAACCTCCATTAATCTCCATGTTTTACGCAAATTTATGAATATCAGCGTCCCCTTATTAAAAACTCTTTTTCAACTACTTTTTGCATTTCAAAATTGATTAATCTCCTTCCCAGAGTATTTTGTTTTTTCCTAAATTAGCTAAACGAATCAGGGCTATTTTCAACATGGAGCCTTGTGAAAAGCTAAATAAAATGGTTATGTTAAACAGGTAATTGTGAAAATTTTGCTTTAAACAAAGGAAAGGTAAATAGGAGAACAATATGGGAGCACAACAACAATGTTGCAGGAGTCCATGAAGGTTAAATAATCTCTTCTCTGACATAGACAAGCTAATTGTGAAAAATTTGCTTTAAACAATGAAAAGGTGAATAGGAGAAGAATAAGGAAGCACAACAACAATGTTGCAGGTGTCCATGAAGGTTAAATAAGTTTTTTTCTAATCTAGAAAGCAAAGGTAGGCCTGAGGGAGTGGTGATTTGGATATTCAATATAGAAAAAAATAATTGATTTTACTTTATAATTATTTAATATAGAAAATTAATAATTAATAGAAAATTAATTTATCTTTTATAAAAATTATATTATATATATATATATATATATATATATATATATTAATATATATATATTATAATAAAAATGAAATGAAATATGAATTTTTATAAATTTTATTTTTAAATATTTATAAATATTATAAATATTAACGAGTAATTTTGTTTTATAAATATTCAATAGATAAAGTCTTCAATCATCATAAAATTAAATTATATCCGCCATAAAATATTGTTATTTCTTATAATATAAAACATTTCGGTTATTGAAAAACTAATTAAAAACTTATACTGAAATGTTTGATAGAAAAATATAAAGGCATAGGAGAATTTCAAGATTTAAATAAACGTGGGCATGAGATGGGGACTGCACACGCACAGTTCTCCAAATCCGCTACAAAACTTTGGGAATTCGAATTAGGGTACCGGCTTAATCTTCTTAATGTCGATCCATAGACACCCCATTGCCATGTCTGCCGACTGGATAAGAAACATCACAATGCATAAGAGCGGGACAGGGAAATATAAGTGGTTGTGACAAATACCCATTCAAAATAAATGGAATGCAAAAGGAGAAAGTGCATGCCTTTCATATAAGCCACAATCTCAAAACCTAGCATTAGGATGGCAAATAACATAAACCCTCTAATGATCCTACACAATTTACTTTTCCTTGGTTTATTCTCATCTACACACGATTTTGATTCTTGCTCAAAGTGACAAATGGTATATGGATATGGTATTTTTGAAGTCTTATGTAGTAAGGCTTAATTCTTTCATGAACTCAAGCTTGGGTTTGAACTGCTTCTCAGTAATGGCACA
Organism: Pinus taeda; assembly: GCA_000404065.3. Classification (NCBI taxonomy): domain Eukaryota; kingdom Viridiplantae; phylum Streptophyta; class Pinopsida; order Pinales; family Pinaceae; genus Pinus; species Pinus taeda. Next base: position 90,546 of record APFE030146690.1, read on the forward strand.
AAGAAAATATGGTTTTTTTTATGACCTTTACTTGTTGTTATGTGCATCCTAAATCCCTCAAGAACCGAACCGCTTGTTGGGTTGTATAAGTGGATCTATTTTGAATAAGGATGGCCTTCTTTTGAGGATTGTTATGAGCTCAGACTGGCACAACCCACATTCGCTGAGTAAGAAATCTGACATGACACCAGTGTGCTCTTGTTCCAGGTAGCCTATGGACCTCTTCTTAACATCAATAGATGTAGAAGACTCTGATAGTTTCAACAAAATAATCTGTGGAAATGGTGGGCATACTATTACAGTAGACGCTGCTGTCGGACGCTAAAAAGGAGATGCGAAGCATGAAGCAAATTACCTGGAGAACATGTATATTGAATCAGGGATCAAAAGCCTTGCATATATATAAAATGTGTTGATCTCACAATGCAGAGGCCGGCTGGAGTTTGTAAGATTTGATCTGTGAACGTCTATATGCGATAATTGAGGCACACACTCAATTAATAACTCCCTTGCCCTACTCTCCTTTGTCCCTCTCTTTCCAAACCATAACCCTATGTGCACCCAATCATTAATTTCCCTGCCTTACTCTCCTTTGCCCTTCTCTTTCCAAACCAAACCATACGCCACTAAGTTTGAACTCTCTTCTGGACCAGTTCAGTCCATTCATATTTCTAGGCATTACAAACTTTCTTTTGTACCGGTTCAGTCCATTCATAATTCTAGGCATTACGTTTGTTTGTAGAGGTATTATGAATTTTGATGGTTGAAATTTGAAATTAAACGTCATTTTGATAGGTTATAAGTGTATAACACATGTCAAAGTTGACATGGAAATTTTTTCAATGGCCGTCAAATACTTCTTGGAACATGAAATACGTCCTACAAGACGTCAAATTCCAGGCCTGATACCAACCCTACTTATTTATTCATTTTCTCTAAATAGAGTTTAGATCGGGAAATTTTTAAACTCGAATTTACAAAATTTTAAATTTGTAAATTTATTATCTATAATTGAATTTGAATTTTATATTTTAGCGTGTTTATGATAATAATATTAAAATAAAATCACAATTCTTCACTTGATGTTATAGCACCATATATCACCCTTGGTATTTGTGACGCTTGGTTTATGGCCTAGGGCAACCCCTCTTTCCAAAATTGGTCCAAATATATTAAAAACAATGTTTTATTCCCTGTACGCTACTTTTCCCTGAGATAAAAGCATGTACACACAAGTTAGTCAATACCAAACCCGCGTATATGTGTTAAAAAACTTAAAAAATTAAATTTCCTTAATTATGGGCAGAGTTCACGGGGTTTACCTGTTGATTACCTCCTATTGCCCGTGGCCCAACTGTTTCCCGACTAAAAAACTATTTGGGAGAAGTATAAATAGACTTCTATGGGAAGGCCTTAAGGAGGAGAAGAGATTGAGTTATTATACTGAGATTATCCTTGATTGAGTCTGAAGAATCCCTGTGCCTCATGCACTTCCCCAAGCTTCACGAAACCCTTGTTTTCTTGATTATATATATTCTCCCTCTTGCTTGAGATATCATGGTGTTGATTATGGAAGAAGATAATTGAAGGCTGGGATAGGACGAATCCAGAGGATGGTTCCGCTTGGAGCCGGAAGAAGAAGACTCAGGTGAATTCTCTCCATGTTATTTATAGCTTACTACAATAAAATAAATGTTGTCTTGTTTCTAAAAATAACTTTGTTTATGCATCAAATTGTGTTGTAATTTATGTATGAGTGTTATTTTGATGTACAACTGATCATTAGCTTATATGATATAAAGTCAAATTTTGTGAATATGCTTTACTTCTGTACTACTATGTATGTTCGAATTGAATGATTTTCAGATTTGAAGAACATCGGGAGTTGCAGAGGGTCTAAACCCTGTGGGACCTACTCGAATGAAGGAAATCCGGGTACGGTCACTCTTACGTAGTTTGTTTATATAATCATTTTTCTTGAGTTGTATGAGTGTTTCTTATTGTAGTTTTCTTCTACTCCGTTGGGGTTCTAACCCAAAGCCCTAGGGTACTTATTCCCGTAACGGAATTAGTGACTCCGCTGGGGATAACAATATTTTTATTCCTAGTTTGGGTTGTTCGGTGTCAATTAGGGATCAGTCTTTGTTTTGCTTGCTATTACAGTCTTATTTGCTCTACTAGAGTCTCATACCTTAAGTCTGATCTTTTTGATATAGCTTTGTTTTTTACTTTTCTTGCAAAGCTTTGCATACGCATTTTACTCTGTTTACAGTAGCGTACACACGCTTGTTTCTGTGAAGTGAACTCGCGTATATGTGAGTTTCCTTTATCAGAAGCGCGTGTACATGCCCCTGTGCTTGAACACAGTCGTGTATACCATTTTTTGCATTGTTTTTTCAAATCTCTCTCCCCAGAAAGATTTGTTGTTTGGTCTACTTAGTCTTTGAGTGGTCAATTTCTGTCTGAAGAATTTCATTATTCTGCAAGCTTACTGTTTTTAAGTCTCTTCCTCATTGAAAATATTTGGCCTAGGTTTGATTTTTGAGCGAGTTTTTAATTGGTGTTTTGGCACACAAGACTTCGTTGAGAAGTTCTTGATTGTTCTGGTCCTCGAGAATAGGTGATTGTTTTCAATCTCAGTGTCAAACTCGGCTTTTGGTCTACTTGCTTTGCTTTTCCTCATTTTGTGGCTTTATAGCTTTTCTTGCTTTTTGAAAGTCTTTTTGATGAATTTGAAAGTATTTCTTTCTTGGCTTCTTGGTCAGTTTGTCAAGCTCTTTGCTGCTATTTGGGTTGTTTAGTACAAGTTGAAGCCTTTTTGCTCAAGTTTCGTTCATTTTCGAGTTTGTAACTTGCAAGGACTCCTTGCGCTCTTCTTTTGGTCTTTGAGTTCTAGTGGCATTTAGAGTGATTTCAAAAAGTTGTTTTGGTTGTTTCTTGAAAAAGAAAAGATCTCAAAAAACATTGTTTTTGTTTTCTTTTGCCAAGTTTGATTTTGGTTTCTTTTGATTTTTGAAAGTGAATTGCGATCTTTTGTGATTTGTCTTTCTTATTTGGAGACAATTTTGTATTCAAAATTTGTATCCTCTTCAATACTTAAGTTGGCTCATTAATAGTTATAAAAAATTGCTTTCATTTTTTTAGAGTGATTTAGGATCTTGCATCTTTATTACACCTTGCATTAGGGTAGTTTGCATTGTTAAAGCATTAATAGTCTTTTTACTCTTTGCATGTGTGAAGTGTGTTTCATGAAAAGAAAAGAAAAAAGTATTTTTCTTTATAGAAGTTTTGTAGAACCCACGTAGAGATCTCTTTTCATCGAAGAACAAATGATTGCATTCATGTAGTTAATTTTTCATTGATTTCTTTTGCGTCATACAAACACCATTAGTTTCACTTCCATCTATACCCTTGACTTAAAAGAACAACGATTAAAATCAAGCGCTTAATTAACATAAACTAGAGCTTTTTTATTGTCATCCGAATACACCAACAAGTCTAGGTTTATTAGGGCCTTCGATTAGGCGAGAGGAGAGTTAACTCTCCAAGGCCGCTCTAAATTACAAAACATAGAAGTTTGATTAATGAGCGAAATCCAATAGTGTTAGGGAGACTGGGAAAGCTCCGTGACTGCGAGTAAAGCACGAGGGTTAGTGAAGATAAGGACAAGAGATACCCCTCTCTTACTTGTCGGATCCTACCTCACGACTGTTCCGCCCGGCTTCTGATACGAGTTGGTGACAATAGTTGCCTATCCTAGGAACCACACAGGTGGTTGTAGAGGGGAATCCCATGGCACCTGAGGTTGACGTTGTATCATGTTCAGCAGTACTTTTGGAGGGCACCCTTGCGAAGCTTGGGGGCTTACACTGGCAAAGGCTATTGTTTGGAGGTCAGCGTAACTACCTCTGATACCTTCGCTAGTAGGCTTAGAGCGTAATTACCCCAGTTTATTTTCGGAATGCCCTTGTTATTAACTTTCTTGTATTTTGATGTCTGGTCCTAATCACCCGGAGCGGAAATACTTGAGAGTTGTTTGATTGATGATGTATTTAGGGACATTTTAGTGAGTGTTCTGTGATCCTAGTTGGCCTAGATTTATAATTTTTTCTGAGTCTTTAAGTAGATCTTTTAAATAATTCAAAGTGGCTGACCTACCATCTCGATAGTCTAGGAGACTTCGTGGGCTATCACCTACGAGTTTGGAGCCTTCTCCTAGAAGGCATAGGAGCGATTCTGCCAGTGGTTTCCAACCAGTGGCAGTAGGCACATCCGAGATTGATCCTCCGCTTGGGGGCATTAGTTCACAAGATATACCTGGCACTAGTACAAAGAGAGGAACACACCAGTTTTTTCTTGAGTAATCCTCCAGTCGGAAGATAGTATTGAAGTAGAAGAGCTTTCAGATTCAGTTGCGGCTCTGAATTCTCCTCTCCCTCCTGACCATCTAGACGTTTTGTTATATGTTGGAACTCCGACTCACAGGCCTTCGAGCCCAGGTTTACGTACATCTATTCCTTCGATGACCACTGCTGGAAGCATGGCATCTACGACGAGTGTTGCGAGCATGTAGACGCCCATATCTGTACAAGGGGGAGGAACTATTTCCATCCCTTCTAATACTCCCAGCATGACTATATTTGGGTCTACTTCCATTCCATCAATGAGTGGAAGTTCCCAAGCTACTACATCTAGTTTTGGATTCTTCCCTTTTGGAATGTCGTCTCAAGGTATTCCTTCAGTTCCTTTGAACATACCATCGATCACCTCTACATCCATGATGAGTGGATCAACTTCTTTTTAGGGTTTCCCATTTGGAAGTCGTCATATACCACATTCCAATCTGGCAGTAGGGTCAATGCCTTTTCCTTTTACAGGTCAAGGTAGTAACCCCTTCCAGAGTTGGACAAACCCTGCAGTTAGTGGGATAGGAGCTGGGAATCAATTTTTCAACCAACAAGGGAATGTGTCGTATTCTTCGGTTAATTCGATTCAATGTTTTCCACCCTTTGCTAACGGATGGAACCCTTATCAGGGGTTGTCATCTCCTTTCAATACTTTGTTAGGGGGTAACTTCACTAGTTACGGAGGATTTTCGGCAGGAGTTGGTCAAACTCTAAATTTTGCTGGACCACAAGGATCACATTTTGGTTCAGTAGGCTCTACGAGTTACTTCGAGCAACCTGGTGCCTTTCAAAATCCAGGTCATTATTTTCAGTCCTTAGGGAACCCCGCCTATTCTGGATGGAATTCCCAAGGTCCCCCATGACTTCCTTTTTTGGCCACGCTTAATTTTCCAGACTTAACTAAATTGATGAATGATCCAATTAGATACAATTTGACTTGGCCTCTTGTCCCAGCTAAACTTCCCTCGGATATTCCAAAGTTCAAAGGGAAGAGTGGTGATGATTCGATCAAGTTCAGGTTATTTCAGTGCACCCTAAACGAAAATGTGGCCAAATGGTATATAGAGTTGCCAGGGGGCACCTATACTTCTTTCACTGATTTGGCTAATATTTTCTTGAACCATTTTCAATTGCTTGTCCGCTATGAAGCCGGAACTGAACTTCTGGCGAACTTTTAGAAGGACACAACAACTCACATTTCGGATCACATATAGGAATGGAGAAGGAGGAAAAGGTTTATCAAAGCCAAAATTCCACTAGAGTTCCTTCTTGAATGGTTTCTCAAATCATTACAACCTGAGATCTCAAAGGATGTTTCTTTTTCTGGTGTTTATTCAGAAGAGAAAGTTATTTTTTGAGCCCCGCAATTAGAACTGATATATTCTCAGTCTGGGGCTTTTTAGAAAATCCTACCTGATGCTCCTAGATCTAAGGTTGATTTAGCCAAATCGAAGCCATGCCCTCACACTGATGGTATAGTTGGATCAATTGATGCAAAAACGGTGAACCTTTTGAATCAATTGCAGCAGTTGTCTCTACAAAATGCTTCTTCTAACTAGGCAGCACCATCTACACCTTCACCTTCGCAACCTACCTTTATAAACATCATCTAGGCCTCTAACCCAAAAGAAAATCAACAATCCGATGGGAAGAGGAAGGGACAAGGTAAGAAGAAAAACCAGGAGGGGAAAGGCAATGCGAACAAACTCGACAACGATGCTGGTGAGGGTAGAAAAGAGTCCAAGAAAAAGGTTAGGTTTCTATGCAAGTTATGCAATAGAGATCATTTGACTCACCTTTGCCCTAAGATACAAGGTGCTCAGCACTTGTTAGTGCAGCAAGGGTCTTCTAGCTCCCAAGTTGTTTTGACTAACCCTTTTCCCTAAGGGCATCAATTACTTGCTGGCACAAAATTAAACGCTGGTACCTCTGCAGGGGGCAGCCAGGAAGGGGAAAATTCCTCAAATGTTTATATGATGAACTCTCATGTCGACGTTGCTACACAAGCACGCGATTATGGTGAAACGGAAACATCTAAGGCTAAATTTGTTCCTGAAACCACATACCCACTTCATATTGAGCGACCCTCTGCTGAGTCTATGCTTCGAATATCGAAAGGTTCCGCAAAGTGCTCAACTATTAACCCTAATGATAGGGCGGACTAGAACTACTTGATTGTATAAGATCTGGCTCAAAGTCCTTGTGCTATGTCTGGTTTGGAGGTAATCCAGTCGTGTCCTGCTCAGAGAAGTGCTTTTATTTTTGCAATTGGTGCAGTAGATCCAAAGAATTCTTTAGTGTTCACTTTTGATATATTGAATGTCAAAAAGAGAATTCCTCACCAGATGGCTTTCCAGATAAATTCCTCTTACCGAAAAACCAATATTTTTCGGATAGTTATAGATGAGGGAGCTTCCATATGCGTAATGTCTATGTCATGTTGGAAGGCCATTGGATCACCTTCAGTTGTTCCTTCACCAACTCTCTTGAGAACATTTGATGGACATTCTCATAGGCCACACGGAATTATCATGACCTTTCCTATATGTGTTGGGGGAAAGGTCATAAATTTTGAGGTGGAAATCATTGATGCCAACCTAGATTTTAACCTCCTCTTAGGAAGGAATTGGATTTACAAGATGGATGCCATAGTTTCATATTTATTCCGCATCCTCTATTTTCCTCATGAGGGGAGAATTGTTAAAATTGATCAGTTAGATTATTCTCCAAATGACTCCCACGCAACTTCGGATTCTACCATTCTATTGGTGGATAATCCCTGTCAACCTATTATGAGTTGGGATGTACTCTTCGTTAATGGGTATACTTGACCTTCCTCCTCCTACAGCTAGAATCAATGCAATTTCATCCTCCAGGGGGCCTTCACAGAAAGAGTTCTTTGGAACTCATTATTTTTCAGATCCTTGGACCTTACCTTCATCTACCACCACATTAAATGGAGGGTAGGTTGGTGGAATGAAATTTCCCCTGTCTACAACAGAACTTAGCTATGAATATATCGTTAACTCTATAGACAACCATCCCACTCCTTTTTCACAAGAGGATTTAGATAGTGATGTGGCTCCAGCTTGGACCCTCGACTCTACTTCAACTCTGGATTGCTTAGATACAGTTTTACCATCTGAAGAAGCAATTTTGGAGGCAATGATGGGTGTGGATCGACCATGGGAGTATTTACATCATCATTCATATTTTCTTCCTCCATTGCATGAAGTTGAATCCAGGTTCTCCAATCTGCTTACTAGTGATGTTTGTACACTTTCAAACCCTTTGGCTCCAGAAAAATTATCTGTCGAAGGTAATATGTCGGTTATCTCAAGAACTGTACCTACAAACATCTCTAGGAATCCTAATGTTATAGAAAATGTCTTCATTAGAGCCGATTGTTCCCTTGAATAAATTCGAATTTACATTGACCTCTTTAAAGAGTTTCGAGAGGTGTTCGCTTGGTCTTATGATGAAATGCCTAGAATTGATCCATCTATAGTCCAGCATGAGATCAAGACATACGAAAACGCCAAACCTATTCGTCAGAAGCTTTGACCGGTCAATCCTCAAAAATCAGCAGCTATTAAAGCTGAAGTTGAAAAGTTGCTTAAGGCAGGTTTCATATACCCCGTTCCTCTAATGGAGTGGGTTTCCAATCTAGTCCCGGTAGATAAAAAGCAAGGAATGATCCGAGTATGTATCGACTTTAGGGATTTGAACAAAGCTTGTCCAAAAGACAATTACCTGATGCCTTTTATTGATCAAATTGTTGATGAATGTGTGGGTAATGAAATTTTTTTGTTCATGGACGGATTCTCTGGTTACAATCAAGTTACTATCTGTCTAGAGGACTGGCACAAGACAACCTTTATTTGTCCCTGGGGCACGTTTGCATACAAGAAGATGCCTTTTGGTCTTAAAAATGTTGGAGCTACTTTTCAGCGGTCCATGTCTTATGCTTTCCATGACATCAAACATGTTATCGAAGCATACTTGGATGACTTAGCTACTCGTTCTCGAAAGAGAATCGATCATCCAAGCCACCTTCGGTTAGTTTTTGAGAAATGTCATTTTTATAAAATCCAGTTGAATCCAAATAAGTGTGTTTTTGCAGTCACATCTGGTCTGTTGTTATGATTCATCGTATCGACTGAAGGGATTCGAGTTGATACTTTCAAGGTTGAGGCAATAATTTAGTTGTCTCCCCTGTCTTCCATTCGTCAACTTCAAAGTCTCCAAGGAAAGGAAAATTTCTTGAGAAGATTTATAGCAAATTACGCCGAGATTACCAAAGGATTTATGTGTTTGCTTAAGAAAGGAGTTCCATTTTTATGGGACGAATTTGTGCAATGATCTTTTGATGCCTTGAAATAGGCATTAATCTCTGCTCCATTGTTGAGTCCACCAGATTATGGTAGAGATTTCCTTTTGTATCGCGCTGTGGCAGAATCAACCATAGGTATGGTTCTGGTTCAGGAGGATGATGCTCTAAGTGAACATGTAATCTACTACTTGAGCGAGGCTTAATAGAACCTGAGCTACGCTATTCTCCTATCGAGAAATTGGCCTTGGAAGCAGTCCATGCTATCCAACGACTTCGTCATTATATTATGCTATGCAAAACGTTCGTCTTAGCGACTGTCAATCCTTTTCAGTTTGTCCTCAGTAGGTGAGTGATTGGGGGAAAATATAATCATTGTTATATTTGGATTGTTATTTTGCAAGAATTCGATCTCGAGTTCTTGTCAGCCAAATCTAAGAAGTCATTGGTTTTTGTGGAATTAATTTCTGAGTTGTCTTGTGAGGAAGCCATTATTTATAATGAGGAAAATTTCCCCGACAAACAGTTATTCCTCATTTCTTCACAAGATCCCTGGTATGGAGATATCATTATATATCTCCAGACTTCGAAGTTCCCACTTGCTTCCTCCAAAGATAAGCGTCAAAAGTTATGTCACCTTGCCAAAAAATATGTTGTCATTGGTGATACATTATATTGCAGAGGGGTTGATTCAATCCTTAGGTGTTGCTTAACTTTGGAAGAAACAGAGTCTGTACTTAATGATTTCCACAGTGGAGCTTATGGCGTTCATCTATTGGGGCTTGCAACAACCTAAAAAATTTTGCGTGCTGACTACTTTTGACCTTCAATTTTCAAAGATTGTATTGAAGTGGTCAAATGTTGCCACCCTTGTCAAATTTATACTTGAACAATGCATGCGCATCCAGCTCCTCTTTTTCCTGTTATCACTGTCGGTCCATTTATGAAGTGGGGCATTGACTTCACTACTTGTAATCCGCCTTCGGCGACAAATCACAAGTACATCATCCTGATCATAGACTACTTTACGAAGTGGGCTAAGGCCATACCTACTTACAAAAATGATAGTGAAACAACAACCTTATTTCTCTTCAATTAGGTTATTTCACGATTTTGTATACCAAGAGAGATTGTCACTGACCATGGCAGTCACTTCCAGAATCAATTGATGACTGAATTGGCTCTCAAGTTGGGCTTCCAGTAGGAGCATTCATCTCCATATTATCCTTAGGCTAGTGGGAAAGTCGAAGCCGTGAATAAGTCCCTTAAGACCATCCTGCAAAGGACAATTGACAAAAATCGCTCCAATTGGCACATCATGTTGTACCCGCCACTCTGGGCATACCGAACCTTGGTGAAGATTGCCATCGGTGTTACTCCTTTTCAATTAGTTTATGGGCTGGAATCTATTTTTCCCATCGAATGTGAAATTCCATCCCTTAAGCTAGTTGTAGAACTTCTTCCAGAGACGTCTAGTCTCGAAGAACGCCTCGTTCATTTGGAACATCTCGATGAGCAGTGTCAAGATGCTACCATAATAAACGAGACCTATAAGAAGAGGGTTAAAACTCAGAATGATAAAGCAGTCTGTCCTTGGTTTTTTCTAAAGTCGACCTTGTCTTCATCTACGACCAAGACAAAGATGCCCTGGGGGCAAGCAAATTCAAGTCTATGTGGTATGGTCCCTTTGTATTCAAGCGAGTTTTGGGGAAAGGGGCCTACGAATTAGTTGATTTTGAAGGGAACAAGCTGGCGGAGCCCCAGAATGGGGTCTACCTTAAAAAGTATTTTTCTTAGGTTTTGGCCGAGCAATTGCTTGTTTGTATATATTGTATTTTTGTACATATTTGTCTGGAATATTGTGATATTGACATTTTTTTATTTGATTTAGCAGGTGTTGATGGATGATTTGATATATTTCAGATTCGCTGATGGTGCTAGTCGGCACACTCGGAATCTTGCTTCCGCAACTTGGGTGATTTATTATCCATATGGCCAGTTGATGGTTTCGAGGGGAGTATGTATTGGTCCTGCTTCGAATAACATTGCCGAATGTACTACCGTTATTAATTTACTATCCGAAGCAATTTCTTATGGGATTGACTTTTTGGTAGTTTATCTAGACTCACAGCTGGTAGTGTTACAATTAAATAACATTTATCGAGTTCGTGATCCTTATTTATATCACCAATTTTTGAGAGTGAGAATGTTGCAACAATCATTTATTTATATTACATATGTTCACATTCCACGATCTGAGAATTCATTAGCAGACTCTATTGCTAATCAAGCATTAGATTGGCATATTAATCATTCATCAAATTAAACAAACATCAAAAAATTTGAATATGTCTATATGTCATAAAATTGCCTGTATATAGATAAAGTGTTCAAAAAATAATATAAAAAATTGGGACGAAATGCCCTCAAAATTTGGGTTCATGCCCATAATCATGTCCAGTCATTCTATTGACCCGGCTCAGGATGAGCAGCTAAAAATTTAACTACTGCATTGGCTACACACCGAAGCATGCGAACCCAGTCCTATGGTACCCCTACCACACGGCACTGCATTTCCTCAAGCAGATCCTCTATGGCTATCATAGGTACGTGGTGAGTCAGTCTCACCAAGTTTCTCTAAACTGCATATAGGACTCTCTCTGTCTCAGCTGCTGCCTCTTCGACACCTCTTCTGTGACGCCTGTGCCTCAGGAATCCATCTAGTCTCACTGGACCCACATTTGGAACATGGTCATTTTGTTAGTATTTTGTCTCATCAAAAAGTATTTCTAAGTTTATTACATATTAATTTTTTTTTTTTTACGAAAGCTTAAAAAATTGTTACCCGTGTCTCTCCATGCTGCGTTTGGTGGCAACACCAAGTCTAGATCTCCTCAGAAATCCATACCAGCATACGGGCAGTCATCGACTGCGATGATCTTTTGGTCCCACCAAGCAAAATCCTCATCATCGAAAGTCGTCCTAGGCACATCCCCGCCTCCAAGGCATTTCATCAAGTCATCCCATCTACCCATCTGAGGATCTCGAGGGCTGCTGATGGAGACAGATACTTTGGGACGTAGCCCAGGTACCTTCTCGAAGAAGAATGAATATAAGATAGTCCCATATCCAAAGTTCTTTGTCTGACCCTTCTGAATAGAGGTCAATTGGCTCTTCATGTTGGTCAAAAGAGGCGTGCACCAGTCGAAAACTGTGGTAAGGCATTCCACTGCCAGGCTCATGGACACTCATGAAACCTGATACAGTGAAGCTGATCCATTTAAATTTGCAATGGTAAATAATAGAATCCTCAGAGGTAAAATTTCCACATGTTTGATTGGAATCTGACTTCCAATCTTCTCTAGGTGTCCAGGATAGTATATATGTACATAGTCTTTACTGAAAGACTACTTCTTGTCTTGCCAGTTGAATGCACAACCTCCCCTCTTCGGGAGAGACCTGTAATAAAGTAGATGTCTTCAACCTCAATTCGTAGAGGCATCTGGTCTATCTTGAAGGCATCATCCTCTGCAATCTAGTAGTGGGTCAGCAGTGCGAGCAGGCGTGTGTTGGCTTTCATGTTTGGCATTTTGAAGAATTTTAATAAGCCACAATCTCTTAATGCGTCTAGTGCATTTTGGTCATTCATTACCTCATTATTAATTTTGGTATGCTCTCTTTCTCTCCATGTGATGGCCATCTTGCAAACAATTTGAGTTTCAACCGTTAGTTTTTGTGTTTAAACTTTAACTTGCATACACGGGGGTTCCCTTTACACATAGTCATGTGTAGGGCCGTCGTATATGTGGGTTGATCACATCCAACCCGCATGTACGTAGAGTTGGATTTTTGGGCATAAATTCCGACGGTCAAAACTTTTTTATGAAAACTTATAAAAACTATGACAAAACATTACAAGCATGATTTGAGGGTTACCTAATAACTTTGGTGCGATTTGAATGGTCCAATTATTCAGAGGCAAGCTTGCTCATTTTTTATCCACAACACTTTGCTCCAAATAGAAATAAAAAAAATGTGAGTCCAAAGTCATTATATAACTTTGAAATTGCAAAATATTTTTTCAAAAATTGATGTTTGTCTCATGGATTTTTTGACTTGTGGACTTGGATTGTTGAGAATGGGTTATTTTTCAGGATATTTTGGAGACTTCTTCGAGATGTTATTTTGGTCTGGTAACCGCTGACCCGTCATGGCAAGTATCCTTCACTCACTGGCATATAGGTTAGGGAAAACCATTTTTTCCATTGCATCTTGCATACTAGCCTCCATTCAGTGATACATTAGCCATAGGGTCGACCCCATCATGTCTTGGTTAGCAAACCATGTTCACTCGCAAATTTTAAATCATGATGCGATGGTAGAGCCATCCTTTACATGGGCATCTTAATTAGAACATTGCTGACATTGGTTGCCTATGCTGCTATACTAAGTAGGCTCGAGAGTCCTCTTTAGTCCCGCTATGACTTGTGCATTGAAGACACATTCTCCTTTCTTCTGCGCTGATTTCTAGCCTTATACCCTAGAGGCTCCTTTGTGTTGAGTTGTACTGTTGCATTGCATTTTTATTATTTGCACCTTTTGGCCTTGATCCGACTTCACTTGGACTCGTGTTTAAGCCACTTATTTGACCATGTCTTCTGCAAAATCAACCATGCAATCGCTTAGCTTCTGCAACTTGACACATCCTTTAACCCATGGAAAGAATGTCCCTTTGGGTGTCCTTGACCAGTTTCGCCTCCCTGCATTGAGCATAGGAATGTTCCCATCCCAGGAACTAGATCATCTGTTTCTTCGACACTCATTTTTTCCACTAAACTATAGCATTCTTTTATTCTTTTTCCATCTTAAAGAAAAAGACAAAAAATTATATATTACAAAAAGAGCAGGAACGGGACAACATTTCCATATTTTGTTGGCAGCTAGAGTCAGTCGTGTCACCCTTGAACAAAGCACTCAAAAGAAAATCTCTCCTCCATTTTCGGTGGGATTTAGTTTGACATAGGTATGCCTTAACCTTGTTATTGAGTCAATACTCCTCCGATTGGTTACCTCTTCCAATCATATGGGGAGTTTTCTCATGTCTCCTGCATGACGAACTTATAGAGAGTTATTATATGTTGTCATGTAGTCATCATTGGGTCGTGCTTTTTTTCAAGGGAAGTAAGCCTGAGTCGGCCTCTCTGCGCTATCTCCTAACCTATTTTCTCAGTCGGCCATCCCTGGTTGTCAGTATCATGTTTTTCATCACATTAGTTATATTGGTCCTTTGCTTGTGCTAGTTTGAGAAGGTCTCCATTGACTTCTTGCTGGCGGGTCTTGTCCTATCAACAATGACATATTACTCTAAGGGCAGGCCTAGAGCTGCACCCTGGCCCTATTTTCATTATTGATAGGTCACCTTGTGCTCAACATCGATCAGTATCATGGGTCTTTGACTAAGTGGTTTCCCTTGTGTTCGACATCATCTTTTATTATCAAACATTGGGATTTGTGCAGTGCCTTGGTTCCCATTTGACCCTATTGGTGGATTCCTTGCCTCTGTGTAGCTTTCATTATGGGTTGGTTCAGAGGTTTTCTATCGTGCGCTAGCTACATCTTGTGTATGCCAGAAACATGCTTCAATTGGGTTACTACATCTTTTTCGTTTGATTCCTTCCACATTATTGGCCTGCAGGTTACACTCGCGCTAGATTGATGAAGGATGCCTTAATGCCTTCCTTATAGCAGATCTTTTCCTATCGACTACAACTCATTTTCTCTGGGACAAAGATCTAGAGTTGATTTGGCAGTACCTTGGGGTTTGCACTCATCAGTGGTAGATTCTTTCGCTATCGATAGTGGGAAACCATCATTGTCCCCTGATCGATAGATTCTTCCAAGTGTTCGACTTCAGCGCATTTATTCACACTTGTTAGATTGTACTGGGTACCTTGACTCTCATTTTCATTATCGGTGAGTAGTCTCGTGTTTGTTAACGATATACATTAATGACCAGTAATCAAAAGATTTCTCGCGTGGTTGACCTGAGATCATTTATTCCCATTGTGTAGAAATGTACCACGGTGGTCGGTGAAGACCTCAAGCTGCATCATCATGTCTTGGTTCACTTGTCAGTTGCTCCTGTTGCTGCTAGTTGACACCATCCACCGTATATGTTGTCGTTCTTCACAGTGACATCTTATATGCTGACATCCGAGTTGCGATGTAGTATCATTTTATTCCATTATGTTCATTAGGTACTATTGGGATCAGTTTTTAACATCAGTGATCAACTTCATCTTTCAGCTTCATTGATCGTCTTCTTATATGTGATATTCAGACATGTAATTTTTCGATCACGATCAGATGATCCATTATGTACTTATGGTTTTTTGTACTTGTATACATATTGGATCCACTTGTACTTGATATGTGGACATGCTTAACTTTCTCTAAGCATGGGTATGCCCGCCTCATATAACATTTTCTTTCTGATCTCTTTTTGATGGCTTGGTAGGCTGAATTCTGGTGAAGTCCTTCTCAGTTTCGACAAGAATCTTTCCATACACTTAATACATTTCGACCATCATGTACCCCTTCTGACCTCATATATTAGGGGGCATCTGTTATAGCACTATTTATCACCTTTGGTATTTGTGATGCTTGGTTTATGGCCTAGGGAAACCCCTCTTTCCAGAATTGGTCCAAATATATTAAAAACAGTGTTTTATTACCTGTACGCTACTTTGCCCTATGATAAAAGTGTGTACATGCGGATTAGTCAATACCCAATCCGCGTATATGTGTTAAAACACTTAAAAAATTAAATTTCCTTAATTATGGGTGGAGTTCATGGGTTTTACCTGTTGATTACCTCCTATTGGTCGTGGCCCAACTGTTTCCCAAATAAAAAACTAAATGGGAGAAGTATAAATAGACTTCTATGGGAAGGCCTTAAGGAGGAGAAGAGATAGAGTTATTATACTAAGATTATCCCTGACTAGGTGTGATGAATCCCTGTGCCTCATGCACTTCCCCAAGCTTCAGGAAACCCTTGTTACCTTGATTATAGATATTCTCCCTCTTGCTTGAGATATCATGGTGTTGGTTATGGAAGAAGATTGTTGAAGGCTGGGATAGGACGAATCCGGAGGACAGTTCCATTTGGATCTGGAAGAAGAAGACTTAGGTGAATTCTCTCCATGTTATTTATAGCTTACTGCAATAAAAGAAATGTTGTTTTGTTTCCGAAAATAACTTTGTTTATGCATCAAATTGTGTTGTAATTCATGTATGAGCGTTATTTTGATGTATAACTAATCATTAGCTTATATGATATAAAGTCAAGTTTCGTGAATATGCTTTACTTCTATACTACTATGTATGTTCGAATTGAATGATTTTCAGGTTTGAAGAACATCGGGAGTTGTAGAGGGTTTGAACCTTGCGGGACCTACTCGAATGAAGGAAATTTGAGTACGATCGCTTTTACGTAGTTTGTTTATATAAGCATTTTCCCTGAGTTGTATGAGTGTTTCTTGTTGTAGTCTGCTTCTACTCTGTTGGGATTCTAACCCAAAGCCCCGGGGTACTTATTCCTGTAACACTTGATACATTCCATTTTTCTAGTGAAGTTGTGAAGTTGTGTACTATTCTTTGCCATATTAAATTCCAAAATTAAAAGGATGATTTTTCAAATATGGAAAAATCAAACATATTAATTAGTAACCAATAAGACATTTAATGGAAAAGAATGTTTTATATAGTTTTGGAAACATATATAATTGGATTTAAAGTATTTTAAATCAAATTAAAAATGAATGAATAAATATTTAAGTGAATTTGTAATTAATGTATATATTTAGCTAAATATCAAAGTAATATTATTTTAATATTTAAATATATAAAAATTAAATTATATATAAATTCAATAGGTAAAATAATTTTTTTTGATAAAATTTATCAAGAGTTTGATTTCTTGTTATTTAAAATGCACTTTTCAATGCATAAAAAGATTCAACACCCTAAAACACTTCAGATACTTAAATTTTGCAAATTAAACAACATAAAATTTCATGTCATAACTGACATTGGTGATGAATAAAATGGGGGTTATTTAAAATGCACTTTTGAATGCATAAAAAGATTCAACAACCTAAACTCCCTAGATACTTGAACTTTGCAAAGTAAACAACATAAAATTTCACGTCATAATTGGTATTGGCGATGAATTAAATGGGGATTCGTCATGATGATGAGTCTTATTATAAACTCAAAATGTCGACCAAAAATTCGCTATTGTGGATATTTTGAATTCTCAAAACATTCATCATAAACTTATGTTTTAAGCAAAGTCTTTTGGTAGAAATCACATAAGAGAAATTTTTGGCCAACGCGTTCTAAACCAGAAAGTGTTGGTTCGAAACAAGTCGGTCAAAAATTTCTCTTATGTGATTTCTACCAAAAGACTTTGTTTAATTCATTATGGATCATAGAAGCCTGAATACAGAAATAACCTTATGTTTTTTTTAAATCTCTAACAAATTTTGGCCAAAATTAATTATAAAAGGCACTAGGAAAAAAAAAGGGGAAAAAAAAAAGAAAAAGAAAGAAAGAAAGAAAAAGAAAGAAGAAGAGGAGAAAAGAAAAAAAAGACCATTTAATTTATTAGTTAGACCTCATATATTTTTTTTGTTGTGAAATCAAAAATAAAAAACATATTACGTATACATTTATTTATTTTGTTTAAAATATTTTTATAAAATTTAATAATATTATATTTTGATTTTGATTTTTTAAATTATTTTTAATAAATAATAACAATAATCATAAACATTATTATTTTAAAGTTGTTATTGGACTATATTCAATCTATAATTAAAAAATATATAAAAATGATAATACAAATAAAAATAAAAATTATACTCTATTATTTCATAGAGGTTAATCGCATTATTCAAAAATATATTTCCTTATTATTTGTTTAATCCTTAACTTACTTAAATATTTATAATTTCTCTTTATTCTAATTTTTAATTGATCAACTCGCATTTTTTTACCATGTCTATTTTTTATAAATCATACATATTTTTTAGAAATTATGTTGTCCAAACAAGGTCATATAGCTAATGTTCCTTACCGTTTAGTTTAATTTATCTACTAATTTATTTTGTGTTGCTATGATGTAGTTAGTTTCAGTTAAATATAATTTGTCCAAAAATTGTGCAAAAGTATTGTTGTCATATTGTTTCTCTTTCAAGATGCTAATGGTTGTAAGATTAAAAATCCTTACTCATTGCCTTGAAATCATTATTTTAAGAATTAGGTGATATTGTTGTGGTGGAGACATGGAGAACATCTCATGTAGTAAATCTTAGTTTGGTACCCTATGTGCACTTGAGGATAAGGTGCTTCCATTAAAATTAATGAGTTAATTATAATGGGCCCTTTGGAGAGTATGTTGTTGATTGGATGAACCAAGTTGTTGATTATGCTACCAAGTCCTCTTACAATTGTAAAAAAAGAGAGGAAAACAAGGTATCATTTGACATTTTTATTGGGGTTCAAGGACAACATATAATGATTTTTATTCATAGATGTTTGAATTAGAGAGCATTTTCTCCTTAGTTTTGTTATTATAGTCATTCACTTTCTTCCTTTTTATTTATTTTTTTAAGGCCAAAAGTTTTCCCCTTTTCAATATTGTTTAGTTTCATTTTGATTAGTTTCATGACCATGAGAACATGGCTTTGAGTAAACTTTTTATTGTCAATGTTTCTACAATTTTCCTAATATTCATGGTTTTAAAAGCCCTAACTCACCAGAGTGAATGCATTTGGAAATCTCATTTATTTATGTCATTGGAATTTTATAACACCGCAATCCATGATTGTTTTAGACAATTAAATAGCCAATAGCAAGACCATAGGTATATTTTGAAAAAATTTCCTAAAAAAGCTAACAAAAGTTACATAACTTTTTTGACGTTTAGCTTTAAAACATTGAAGCAAAGTCTCGAACATCTAACCTTTTATAAACTCTTTAATATTTAAAACTTCAATCCTCTAATGTTTTTTTGGGAATAGAAGGAATGAACTTTCTTACATTTTCCCTAATGTTGGAGGTAAGAGTATTTCGATCTCAAGTGATTATTTTATTCATAAAACAATTTTTCTTTTTTAAAATTAAATTATCAAATCCTTTCCTAAGAAATCATTATGCTTAAAATTTATCTAATCATATAAGAATTGATCATTAGTTGATATATATAAGCTAGTGTCAGTTCTTAGTAGATGATATTCATTCACTTTATAAACAAGAAGACATGTGAATTATGAAAATGGTAAACAATTCAAATCTACCCATTCACTTTATAAACAAGAAGACATGTGAATTAGATGATGTAATTTAAAGTGAATATAATACTTTTACAAAACTTTCCATGAATATAAATATGAATATAATACTTTTCCAATTTTCAACCTTGGTTTTAATTGCTTTTTGGAGACATCATTTCCTTGTCTACATGTAAATACTGAAGTTAGAGACATCAGTTGTAGTTTCATATTCATGTCTTTTTTTCCAACGTGCATCTCATTTGTTTTTTGTACTTTATTTTATCCAAGTGTGGTTTTATTAGAGACCATTCTAAATCTTTCTCTACCTCTTCATTCACACTAAGAGAAAAGAACAATTTCCTCCCTCATTTGTTAATCAGCTTCAATCAATTAGCTTCACTCCTTTGTTCAATCACTTTGTTTCATTCCCTCGATCTCAAGCACAAGTCTTTGATAGGGATAGAAAAGGAAGCAACTTGACTAATTTCAGTCTCTGACTCTCCTCTTTCTTTTAGTTTCTATTGACTAGTTAGATTATGATAGCCTCTTTCTTGGCATGAATTGGAATTTGAATTTGTCTATTCAACCGAGTTCAAAATTATCTCCATCACTTGGATCAATAGAAATCAATATGATCTGTCTTTTCTCTATGAGCTTTCCTTTTCTGCTAAGAGTACCATAGGATAAATCTAACTCATAGAGCTTCAGAAGTTGTCCTCCCCTATGGAGAGGAATCAATGTCGAGTTCTCAATATATTTGTAAGCTTGAAGCTTCAAAACATGATGAATTTAAGGGAGAAAAAGGATGTTAAATTTTGTGACAAAAATTTAATACATGCATAAACATTTACTTTATAAATTTTCATTTTACTAGGTCGTGTGTATTATCGTCTGCAAAAGTATCTAGTTAGAAGTGTGGACCATTACTTCTAAGGAAAAGAATTATAAAATTAGTACTCAACCACATGTGTATTAGAAAGTCCCTAGAAATTGAGGTTAAAATAAAATTCATTTAAAAGAAAACAAGTTTGAATCTACAAGTTCCTTCTAGTATCTATTTGACAACTCGAGTGTTTACTCAACAGTCATCATATACCTTCAGTATTGAGCACCAGGGCAGAGATTAGGTGAATTTACATTTGTTTCCATTTTCTTATCAAATGTATAATCTTAGAAGTGCCATATTTTCAATAGCCACCCAAGAATCTGGTCTACTGTACAATTTCCAAATCCAGAATAATTCACGTGTGATGAAGGAATATCTCATCAATATAAGTGAACTAATATTTGTCCTGACCTTTATTCCCTCCAATAATTCCTTAGCGTTTGTAAATGCCATTGAATTTGTTTATGTGTCAGACACTCTTTAGGCACAACTCAAACTGTGCCCCTCTCCAATACTTATAGTGGTATATCATATGATGCTTTTGAAACAATTTATAAACTTAATATGGGAGAACCCTTGAGTACCCCTGACAATGACGCCCTTGGCATATTTTGGTATCCTGATACAAGCTTCCTAGTTCCAAAATCATTTTCCTAAAACTTCACACCTCTACCAACAATGTTGTGCACCAAGGACTAGTTACCAATGAGATTGCTCCCAATCTCGTATATGCTATTGTTGAGGAGATGGCTACAACCAATGTAACAAACCAAAATTTCAATATTTTATGTTTCTTTACTATGGACACAGACTACAAATAATTCATTTATATGTATTTTTGCAATATTGTGAGTATCACACTGAATGAGCTATACTTCAATGTATATATAAACAATGATAACATTATTGATGATTTCTATATATCAACTGTAACACAAAATACCTTGGAAGCTACTTATTACACTGATTTTGTAGTAGGTAATACACCTACTATATCGAAAAAACTTTCTGTCAATGTTGGACCTACATTAAAGATATGACGAATATTGTTCCCAATGCTATACTAAATGGGATAGAGGTCACGAAGATCGACAAATCTAAAAGAAGTCTTGATGGATCATTCTCACCAAACAATTCTATCAAATAAAATAGAAATAGCAAGGTTGGTCCAATATTTGGATCAATTGTAGGAGTTTTTGCTGCTATTAGGTTGTTAATATTAATCTACATTTTTTGTTGTTGCCATAGAGCTCATACAAAACTCTCTACTATAACTTGGTTACCTCTTTCACTACATGGAGGACATTTTGAAACTATGGGAAGAAAGGGAAGAAAAGTATCTGTTGGGAGTCATGCTTCTTTTAGACATTCAAATGTAGGTCAACACTTCACATTTGCAGAGATAGAAGAAGCTACGAAAAGTTTTGATGAGAGTTTAATTTTGGGCGTAGGTGGGTTTGGTAAAGTATTCAAAGGATGCTTGAAGATGGTACCAAAGTGGCTGTAAAATGTGTAAATCCAAGTTTTGAACAAGGCACAACATAATTTTGGACTAAAATTAAAATGTTGTCTAAGCTTTACCACTGTCATATTGTTTCTCTTATTCGCTATTATGAGGAGAACTATGAGATGATTTTGGTTTATGAATACGTGGCTAATGGACCTCTTAGGAGCCATTTGTATGGATCACATCTCCTTCCTATGTCATGGAAGCAAAGGCTTTATATATGCATAGAGGTTGCGAGGGGTCTACAATACCTTCACATGTGAGCAGAGCAGGGAATCATTCATTGTGATGTAAAGAAAACAAACATTTCGTTGGATGATAATTTTGTGGCCAAGGAGGCAAAATTCGGGCTTTCAAAGATTGAACCTGCTCTAGATGAAACCCATGTGAGTACTGGAGTTAAAGGCAGCTTTGGATATCTTGACCCTGAGAACTTCAGAAGGTAGCAATTGACAAAAAAATCAGATGTCTACTCCTTTGGAGTAGTGCTAATGGAGGTGTTATGTGGAAGGAGAACCATCAACCCTTCTCTTCCCAGAGAGAAAGTCAATATAGCAGAGTGGGAAATGCATTGAAAAATGAGAGGCATGCTTGGCCAAATGATTGATCATCATCTTGTAAATACAATCAACCCTAACTTCTTGAGAAAGTTTAGGGAGACAACTGAAAAGTCTTTGGCTGACTAGGGTATCGACAGGACTACTATGGGTGATGTGTTGTGGAACGTAGAATATGCCCTTCAACATCAAAAAATGGTCATGCTAGATGATCTAGATGAAAAGAGTGCTAATCACCTTTCAGAGATTCCCTTATGCTTTTCTCAAGAAGAGAATTTTTCTGATAGTATTATTTATAGGGGTAGAGTTGTTGTAAGTGAAGAAAGTTCGGGAGGTGCAACTGTAAGTACAATATTTTCACAATTAATTAATCCTCATAGAAGGTATCACGATTTGTTTGTGTGTGGTGATTCATCCAACTTATGTGAGATGGCCATTATGATACAAATTAGTGATCACCTTTAGAAAATCTTAATGCTCGATTGGTCTTCACTCCTAAGGCTAAATCTTCAGTTTATTTTTAAAAGAAATTTCTTCATACCTCACAACCATCCAAGGGAAGTCCCATATGGATTAATTTTCCTATATTTTTGTCCTTGTTTTGAAGGTTTGAAATTCTACCTTACAAATATGTACTATTCAGTGGTATTTCTTATGTACTAGAACACTTTTGCTTTTTCAATTATTAGAAGCTTCCCTTGGCTTAAGATTAAGATTTTTTTATTAGATTATACCTCGTGGTTAGAGTGCTTCTTTCTTCACAAATTGTATGGTTGCTTATTTTTTGACAAAAAGGTACTCAATGATAGGTTGGAAAACTGCCAAGAATGTATACATAAAAACCTAGGCGTGTTAACTTTAAGTCTCTAAACTAACCTTTAATTCGGGACAAGAATCAATGATTCACTATAAAGTTTTCATGAATGTGTAAGACAAATCTAAAAGTTATGAATTGGAGAGTCTTCGTAGAGCCAACAACCCCTCTGGCCCAATTGATGTGCATGACATGAAAAATCAACAAGTCAATGGAAGGACATGCAATAGTTGCAACAACCAAGAAATCATCGTTAAACAAGCTACAATGTCAACAAAATTTATAAATATGGGCTTCATAATAAACAAAATACTAATATATGTAGTTAAAGGAGCATGACCATAAATAATTTTTAAGAAAACCTGCAAAAAGAGGCATCAAGTGAGTGCAGCTATGGATAATCATTATCTACTTGAGACAAAACACAGCATCCTTTTAGCTCCAATGATGTCATTTTAGGTGCTATAATCTCAACTAAAATAAAATGGGGAAATATTCCTAGAATAAAGGAGAAAATCCCAACCAACAATGATAATACCCTAATCTTTAACATACTAAATAAACGAGGCAGTGACAAACCAACAACTCAGTGGAAGAACATGCAGTAGTTGCATAAGCCAAGTAATCATCATTAAGCAAGCTACAATGTCAACAAAATTTAGAAATATGAGCTTCATAATTAACAAAAGAGTAATATATGTAGTTAAAGAAGCATGAAAATAAAGATTTTCTTAAAAAACATGCAGAAAGAGGCATCAAGTGTGTGCAATTATGGATAATCAATATCTTCCTAAGACAAAACAACTTCCAAGGGAAACCATTATAAGGTTCAAATGTGAATGAGCAGAGGCAACGAATCATTTATTGAATGCAGAGTCTACTAAATAAAAAAGCACTAAACACAAAGAGAGGCAATAATATAAAAAGCACAAAATGCAAGAATGCTAAATACAAATGCACTAAAATTGATAAATATATTAAGACAACTTATCTCACGAAGTGAAAAAAACATCACTCATATAATCGTCATTCAATAGCATATATTAAAATGCTACATAAAAGATACTTTATCATTCCATCCATTAGAATTTCATATTCAGTGTAAGAAGGGATATGCATGTTTAATGTAGAAGATGTGGTATAACAATAGTAATAAGCTTAGTCTGCAAGAATCATCCATTTATGATACATTGTACATATGCAACTGACTATTCACGTAATGCTGATAAAGTTTCATTAAAAGTTGCAAAATATCTTCATAATAGTCCATGCTTACAATTCCAAATGCTTTCCAAATCATATTGGTAGATAGATAATAGATTTGTCACTACTATTAGAAATTGATTATTTAGTCTTACTGATATACATAGATATGCCTTTCATCAACACACACCCTAGATAGAAGCACGACATCTTCCTCTATTGTTAAGCATTTTCAACCAAAGATAAACTCTTAATTAGAAAAGAAGTTCCATTGAAGCAGATCAACCCAGGTATAGTAGAAATTTCCATACTTTACAACACATCTTTTAGTCACAAACACAGGTCTTCGATAAGGATGGGAAAGGAAGCAATTATCCAAATCAACCTTTAGCGAGGGGCCTCCAAGCATGTGTTTGTGAGATGCAGACATGAGCTCCATGATTTTCAAGGCCTTGTCTACAACTCCAGCTACCTCTAGAAATAGAGCTAACAAATTAAACATTGGGAATGTGAGCATTCTAAGATATATCTAAAAAAAAATCTAAAACATTGCAATTTTTTTAGTCACAAGCACAAGTCTTTGATAAGGATAGGAAAGGAAGCAGTTATGAAAATAAACCTTTAGTGAGGGGCCTCCAAGCACATGGTTGTGAAATCCTATATTCAAAAATCCTGATGCTCCAAACATGAAGTAAAGAACCTATGCTCGGTAGATTATCAAGATCTCGAGACCGTTCCTTCTAACTAGTTTCACCTGTGATGATCAAACGACTTAACACCCTTCAATCTTCTAACATATAATCAAAAGGTCCATAGTAATGACAATAGGAAGCAATGAACTTATTCTCAAAGGGGAATGCCTTGAGACATAATTAAGGTTCTTAATATTTTTATAATATTTTACATCTAAAATTATAAATTAAATTGATTAAATATTTTTATGTGAGAAAATATTTTGATGAATAAATATTCATTTATGCAAATTAAACATATATTTATAATATTTAACATCTGAAATTAGTACATTTCCATGAATTAGAAAATATTTCATGAAAATAAAAACTCATTAAAATCAAACTAAATATATATTTATAGTATTTTACTTCTAAAATTAAAATTAAAATTATAATATCTAAACTTAGATATTTATTTAATATTTCATTAGTTTCAAACTTTTAAGTTAAATCAATATATTTAGTTCACTACTCTCAGAAATATTAAATCAATCAGCTTAGTTTCATGTCAACTTATTTAAACTTCCAGCCAACGTCAGGTCAATTTCGTTACAAGAAGAGAGAAAATGGAGGAATTTAAGAATAGTTTGGTACGCGAAAGTAGGGGTCAACATTCAGAAGAACAAGAAGTTGTGTACGATGTTCAGTCACACATTAAGAGGATAAAGTTTTCTGGCTTTATGCATGTTAATATTTCTAATCAAATAAAGAAAATATTTCATCGACATTTGGAATTTGACATCTGCAGAACTGTCTTTTCCATTTGAGAATATGTTTGTCATTCATATACAAATTTAGCTTATAGAATATAATAGTATAAAATTGATAGAATCGTTGGTTTAATATTTTTGGTTTAAATAAATTTATCACGAATTTTTATTGGTAATTGATATAAATGATTATTTATAAGGTAATATACTTTGTACAATGATTGAATTGTATGTTTAGTTCAGAGCTTAGATTTTATATTTAATTTCATTGATAAATTATCAATTTGTTTTATTCAATAATTTTATTTCTTCGCCCATGAAAGCAGCACTGAGGAAGAATTTTCAATTGTACCTAAAGCTACACAGAGAAATAATGACATAAAAGGCTCAATAAGATATTCAAAATCAGGCTAGGGGAAGTGTGAGTAAAGTTAAGATGATTACATATTCGAATCCTCCATACTTATAACAATAAATTTGTAGTTATTCGAATCCTCCAAATATATAGCAATAAATGTGTGGTAATAACTGTGCTTATTCAATCATTAAGAAAATACAAAATCAATGTCTAGTATTCATAACAATGCAAATGAGAAGCCATGCACTTGAGAAAACTTGATAAATCAAATGTGAAGTCATGCACTTGGGTAAGCCTCCATAGTTACCTGGAGAATTTTCTAATCTCATATCATTGTCTAATCTGGGGGATTTTTGTTCAAACGCTAGATTCGATCCTAGAACCATGAAACAATTAAAATTGGGAAGCAAAAAGTTTGTTGGAGAGGGAGGAGGGAAGATACAAAGTGGTGAGTTAATGATAATGCTTTTGATAGCTTAACAAACTTGGATATGAATTCCAAGAATTAACATTATCTTGAGGGGAGAAGTAGGAAATTGTCACAATCCAAACCTTTCCATATCGGGTCAGACAATATGGGGATCATTCCTTATTAAGGATCACCACCATTGTTTATTTGGGGTGTCTGAAGACAAGTTGTAGACCAATTAAAATAATCTGTAGGTATAGCAGTCCTCAAACAAATAAACAGTGTTAGTAATCTAACTCAGTAAGACTAGCTACCTCGAGAAGCCCTCCTCGACCATTATTCAGCCAAATTTGAGACCAATGGTGGCTCCTCGGCCATTATTTAGCCAAATTTAAAAGTAATGGTGGCTCTGAGGGAATGGTCGGCGAGAGAAACGTTCTGAGCCCCATATTCCCTTATCACAAAGCTTTGTCGAGACGGGAAACCTTGTTTAACCTTGTTTATCTGTTGGAGGATGATATTGAAATTATCGTGGAGGTCGAAGATGATGTTTACAGGTGAAAGGCAATGACAATATCATGACATATCATGTATTCAAAAATCCTGAAGCTGCAAACACTAAGCAAAGAACCTATGCTCGGTAGGTTACGAAAATCTTTCCTTCCAACTACTTTCACCTTTGATGATACAACCACTTAAGATTCTTCAATCGTCTAACACATAATCCAAAGTTCTAGAATGATAATAGACAGCAGGAAAATTTTCAAAAGAAACTCTTTACAATGTAATTATATTTAGGTGAAAAAGGAAAAAAATAAATAAATATTTTAATATTATAAATTATTTTGAAAAATTAAACTTACGTTGAACTTCTCCAAAGAGGTTAAGGATATTGTATTTCCATAAATTCACAATTCCATAAAATAACAAAATTTCACTAATATTAAAAAAATGTTTTTAAATATTTGCATTAATAATTGTTATACAAAATGCTTACTAATCTTACGATAATAAAATTCTCACAAATCTTGCTATCATAACATTTATGTTTTTTTGAGTATCATAACACTTACACAAACATATTGGTAAATTTACAGATATGTTCTAATGTAACACAATTTACAAATGTGACACCCTTTGAATGATGGAAGGACAATAAAACTATTAGAAACCTCCTCCGCCCTACACATCATATATGCTCATATATTGGTGTATCTCCTATTTTAACTGTGTATGAACAAATTTCTAGACATGGAGACATATTAATATGATGGAAAAACACAATTATGTTAACGGGAGATCTAAAAAGATTGCACGAGAAATGTTTCCCTAAGTACATAGTTATTTTCCAATGTTTTCATTGAAACAAGCATTGTTGCCTCATGTATGTAAGATGTTGAATTTAATCTCTACAAGTAGACCAATAAATAGATAAGAATAAGAATCTGGTAGCATCTCTGTAGGATTACAAGATGAAAGATATAATTGCTACAACACATTTTAGTTGTCTATGCAGGCATCATACTAAAGGCCAAAAATTATGGAAATCCAACTATTTTTTTTTTTTTTTTAATTTTGGTGTAGGATTGTTTGAATCCTATTTCTAATGGTGGATATGGATTCAACACCATAAAAAAGTCTTGGGTGCCCAATAAATATTATTTGCTAGTAATCTATATTTCCAAATATTTATGCTATAATTGATGAAAATAGTGCCAAATTTTCCATTTTTTCAAGTAAAATTTGAAGCCTCATTAAACTATGCGGTAAATTATTCTTCTGAAAAAGTGTTGTAGTAAATTACCCAACTATTTAAAAATATTTTTGACCTGTCCAAAGTTCAGTAAGTTTTTTGTAGTGTCTACGTCATTGAAGATCCATGGAATCCATGGGAATGTAGCCCTGCCTCCAATTTCGTGTTTCTCAAAATTGAAGGAATCTATAAATTATGTAATTTATATGTGAATACCATACGAAATCATTAAATTAGATTCACAAAATTTTACAAAAAATGAACGGGGAAAACTAGTAGATAGGCTCCAATAGTTGGGTTAATATATCAATTATGAGGATTTGTGAAATAAATTTTCAAATATTTTCTAGCAATTTCCCCACTTCTACCAGAAGCTCCATTGAATTATACCAGTTTATATTTCATGCAAATATTCTAGGAAAAATGCTTGCTGGAATCATTATGAAGATTTAGAAAACAACTTTGTCATTAACAATAAGATATTTTGACATTCTTTCACAAAACAATTGAAGAAATGTCATTAAAAGGAGGATCCTTGATCCATGCCCCCTTTAGGTACAATTTATTCCGTTGAAAAGATCAAGTTATTATTAGCGTTTGTATTTTCTTGAAAAACATATAAAAATTATTTTTAAAAGGAATAACAAAATTCTTTAATTGTGCTTCTAAGAAGACTACGATTTGAATTTTCTTTATCTAATTATTCAAAAAATGCATTGATTTTACAAAATTGAAGAAGACATAACAAATCTTTTGAAGCGAGATCCACATAGGATATCAGACAAAGTGACTAGTTCGAAATAGAGAAGACGTCATTCGAAATAGACATCTGTCTCATGCATGGAAAACTACAGAGAAAAAAATCCCAAAAGCTCCAAACACTGAGCAAAGAAACTATGCTTTGTAGGTTATCAAGACCTTAAGACGCTTTCTTCCAACTACTTTCACTTGTGATGATCAAACAACTTAACATCCTTCAATCGTCTAACATATAATCCAATGGTGAAAGGTGATGACACGTGAGAAGCAGGGAAGTTGTTCTCAAAGGGAACGCCTTACGGCGTAAATATACATTGACTTTATAAGATAAAATATAGATTAACCAATAACTAGTCATTGTTAAATTTTATTTACATACAAGAAAAAACTAGTGTTAAAAGGGGACTATATAGTTTTGTAGTCCCCGCTATAGAAGTGAAAATTATGCGTTTAGAAAAAGTTGTAATTTTTTTTTTGATCAGGTAAGAGTATGACCTTCTATTAATCTAGTTAAAAATACATAGTTTACAGGTTGTAGCCCTGTGAGAGTTCAACAGGCATTTGTGTAGTCAGAATACCGAACCACGCATCCAAAACCATGCGAAGTCCTAACAAAACAACCGGGGAGCTACCCCTGTTTACTCTGGACAATAGGCAATCAGTAGACCATCTGGTCATGTTGTCTAGTAGTGAAAAAATTTGAGCCCTCAAAATAAGTTTCAAGTGAGGGTCGACCAGACTTCCAACAAAGAAGATCAACTAGAAACTTCATAGAGCTTGTAGAGTTGCGCACCCTCTGAACCGACCTATCAGTACCCACTGGACCCACACTCAACGTGGGCCCACAACAACCCATACCAAACCATTCTTACGGACCTAATGTAAACTTTATTCCACCCTCTAAACATTTTTCAAATTCGAGACACCAAGCTAACTTGCATGAGCAAACAAACACTGTTGATCTCCCATCGATGATCCAACAGTTTACGAAGATATCAGGTGGACAAGTCACATGAGGGATAACCATTCGATGAGAGTGGTATTCTCTCACCTCTCCCTATTACGTGTCACACGAAGAGTGGAATCGGAGTCTTCCTCAACAAAACCCATTACAACTTAGACCCCACTCGATAAACCTCTTGTGGTTTTAGAAAACAACTTCTCGCGAAATAACTACCACGCTCTTTTGCCAAGTGGTAGCCATTGATCTTGCGCATCGAACGGTTATTGCGTCATCCTCCCAAAATCACTGTTAAACCCAAAACACCATCAACATTTCCACCTAATGTCTTGTTCCATGGACGACCCAACCTGTAGTACTTCCATAGAGGGTTTGAAGGAATACTGAGTTGTGGATTGCAACCCATACCCCAAGAGGGCAAACAATTTAGGGTACCCTATCCTCCCTCTTGTGTTCTGTACCATCTCAGTCCTTCTTGTAAATCCATGGCTCTATATCTTTGTTTGCCTGATAGAGACAATCCTCCAGAAGTTTGCCTGGGGGTACTAGATCTCATTCATACCAGGAATCCCTATCCATGTTGGTGACTCCCTCGTTCACCAAGCAATCTGCTAACATGCTAGCTTTCCTCTTCACATGGACAAAGCTGATCGTTTTTAAGATTTTCAGGTGGAAGTGGAAATGGTGAAAGACTTGCAAAAGCCTCCAGCGCTTTGAAACTTTATCTGGAGAAGTACTATTACACATTTTCTTGGCTGCTCTAATAATCAATTCCGAATCTGCTTCTATGATGACATTTTGCAAATTAGAAACTAGAAAAATTTCCAAGCCTTGTTCTAGTGCCATG
Source organism: Pinus taeda (assembly GCA_000404065.3). Taxonomy (NCBI): domain Eukaryota; kingdom Viridiplantae; phylum Streptophyta; class Pinopsida; order Pinales; family Pinaceae; genus Pinus; species Pinus taeda. Next base: position 121,117 of record APFE030146690.1, read on the forward strand.
AGCTCTGCCATGTTGTTGGTAGCCTTGCCCAAGTGGCCATGGAATATTCTCTTTATTTGACCCTTTTCATCTCTTATAACCCCTCCAAAGCCAACTAACCCTAGATTGCCTTTAGAAGCTTCGTTTTTATTAATCTTTAGAAAGCCATGAGGAGGAGGGTGCTAAATATTAATATTTGAATTAATTTGGCTTGCTCCCTTGAATAAGCCCTGTGGGTTTATGAATTAGAGACCCAACTGCATAAGAATGCTCGACTCTTCGGGCAGAGGAGGATCCTTAGGAAGATTCCTCAACATGCTTCTTATTGTGTCTTTGAGCTGCCTCAAAATTTGGGCAATTATGTGTTTGGGCTCTCTTGCTCCGTCTTTGAAGATTTGATTGTTGCTCTCTTTCCAAACATTCTAGATAACAAAGTCTGGTACCAGAATCCAGGCTTTATTAATAATTTCATTCCCTGAAAAATTTACCCTCCAGTTCTTCAAAGTATTGGAAATGCTGAGACTATCCCTTTCTGTTTGCCTAAAGATTAAGGCCACCCAGTCCCATACGTTTGATGTGAAAGGATAGAGGTTGAGAAGGTGATCCATCGTCTCCTATTGAGAGCCACAGAGATAGCATTGGGACGGGCCAATAAAGCCTTTTTCTTATATTCTCCCAGGTTAAGATTTTCCTTTGATGCACTAACTAGATGAATAACTTTATTTTCATCCAGTGGGGGCTTTGCCAAAGTTTCTTCCAGACTAGATCAAGATTCCGATAGTTAAATCTAGTTACTTCCTGTTTAGATTTTTTGAGGTTAAAGTTGCCTTCGATGTTCTTTCGCCATTTTAATTGGTCAAGTAAGGAGGATATTAGAATCCTTCTATGCTCTAGCTCCTAGGCGAGGATTCTCGCTAGGATCTTCAAAGGACTATCATCACTGTGGCCTAGATCCTTCCAAATCCTCCATTTTCCATTATCCCTATCCTGGTCCCAGAAATCTTTAACCATAATCAGCCCTTTGTTATCCGTGTCTCTCTTGAGAGCTGCTAATTCATCCTTATATAGGTTGGGTTCCTGTTTCCAGTTGTCCTCCCAAAATATTGCTAGGTTTCTTGCTCGGATTTCCTAGAAGCTATGTTGCTGAACAATACTTTTATTCTCCCAGACCAGATTCCAAATATGGGAGTGCCTAATTTTCCCTGACATTCTAATGTGATCCTTTTCTTGCCAATACTTGGCATATTTTTGTTTCCATAGTTTAGCCTAGGGAGCTGTCGATTCCTTAATCCATCGCCACCAAAGTTTGGCTCCCTAAAATCTACTAAGGGTTTCAGGGTCATGAAGCCCCAAGCCACCATGGTTTTTGGGCTTGCAAATCTTGTCCCATGCTACTAAAGCTCACTTCTTTTTTTCTTCACCTTTGCCCCATAGAAAATCCCTTTGTATACTCCTAATCTGTTGCATAATGCCTTTAGGAGCAGGAAGAGTTGAGAACATAAAAATGGGAATAGCCTACAAGACTGCTTGTGTCAGCACCAGGAGTCCTGCCAAATTTAGTGACCTGTGTGTCCATTTCCTAACGTTGTCCTAAAGTTTGTTAATTGTTGGCTCCCACACACTCTTTCTCAAAGGTTTATCAGTAAGAGGCATGCCTAGATACTTGGAAGGTAGTTGTTCCCTTTGAAACCCAAGAATTCTAGTAATATATCTATGAATAGCAATATTGGTATTAAAGAAAAGAATTTTGGATTTGTTGAGGCTTACCTTTGTGCCTGCTGCCTTAGCAAAGTCAATCAAGATATGTTTGATCTCTCTGGCTTCCCTGACTGTGGGTATACCTTGTAGCATCGTATCATCCACAAATTGTTGATGAGTATTTTCTGCTCCATCTTAGGTGAGTTTGATACCTTGGATACGTCCTTTAGCATTTGCCACTTTGAATGCTCTACCTATCCCTTCCATCATGAGAATGAAGAGGAAAGGTGAGAGTGGATCTCCCTGTCTAGGACCTCTGGATGGTGTGAAGGTTCTTTACGGAGCTCCATTGAGCAGTATAGAGAAATTGGTTGTGGTGACGAGTGTCATAACCCATCCTATCCAATTTTGGTTGAAGCCATAGGCCCTTAGAATTGCTCTTATATAAGACCAACTTAGCTTGTCATAGGCTTTCTTTAGGTCCAACTCAATGATCATACCAGATTGTTTGTTGCTTTTGAGAGAGAGTACCACCTCATGTGCTTGGATGATGTTGTTGAGAATTTGTCTTCCTTCCACATAGCCCATTTGCTCCTCCGAGATTAGAGATGGTAGAAGGGGCTTGAGTCTATTGGCTATCACTTTTGATATGATTTTGTATGCCAAATTACATAAGGCTATGGGTCTGAAACCATCCGGAGTCATGGTATTTTCCTGTTTTGGGATCAGAGTTATGAAGGAAGCATTAAGAGCCTTCAGAACCTTTTTAGATTTTCTTGAGTCTTCCACAACCTCAAGGATATCCTGTTTGACTGTTTCCCAGCAGGCTTTGAAAAAGTCCACATTGAACCCATCTGGGCCTGGGGCTTTTCCATTTTGCAATTTCATTGATCACTCCGCTGACTTTCTCTTCAGACACTGGCCTGTTAAGATTTTGGTTATCTTCTTTGGTGACCAACTGAGGGATGTATCGAGTGAATTGTTCAATGAACTTGGACCTGTCCTTCAAGGGTTCCTTTGTTATATTGAGGAAGTGTTGTACAAGGGCTGATTCCATATCGTTGTGAGAGACAAGCTCTATTCCTTGAGAATATTTAAGCCTAGTGATTTTGTTATGTGCCCTGTGAGCCATGGTGGATTTATGAAAAATTTTTGTATTCCTTTCTCCCTCCCTAATCCACTATATCCTTGATTTCTTCCTCTAGAAAATTTCCTCTTGTAAGCATCACTCTTCCCATTCTTCTCGCAAAGAGTAAGTAAGCTTTATCCACTCCTCGATAAATCCGTCTGTGATGTTTATCTGATTAATCTCTTGTAGCTTCTGCTCCACTTCTTTTTTGGCTTTGAAGATATAGGCAAATTCCTTTTTGTTCCATTCTTTGAGTTTGGATTTGATGTATTTGAGTCTCTAATGGAGTATGAACATTTTAGTGCCTTGGATGTTCATGTCTTCTTTCCACAATTTTCCAATATTACTGATGAATTCAAGGTGAGATAGCCATGCATTTTAAAACCTGAAAGGTCTGTTTCTGGTCGTGCCCATAAATGTAGCTTCCTGCTGTACAAGCTAGTGATATGATCCTCCAAAGGGCAGAATAGAAGCTTTCATGGTTGGGCATATGAGAAGGAGGTCCTTTGAAATAATAAATCTATCAAGTTTGGAAGCAACTTGAGAAGCTCCTCCCCTCTTGCTGTTCCAGGTGAAGGTTCCATTTATTGTTTCAGTGTCCACTAGCCCCATGTTCATTATAAAATTCTGGAAATCCAAGGAGTCTCTTCCTAGTTGTCTAATACCTCCTTTTTTTTTTCTCTAAAAGAGATCTTATCATATTGAAATCTCTTGTAACAATCCAGCGCAAATTGGGGTATCTTGCTCTGAGATCCTCAAGGGAGATGAGAAGCTTGAGTTTATTTACTTGCTTTTGTGGTCCATAAACATTTGTAAGCATGTATAGTTCCGTATCACTTATAAGTTGACAAACCATAGAAAGATAGTTCCTAGATACTTCAACGTCCAGGATCCCAAATTTCTTTGGATGGCACAGCGTGAGAATCCCCCCTGCAGAGTTGTTTGCTTGAACCTCTAGGTACTCATATCTGATTAGCCACTTATTATGAATTTCTCTAATCTTTTCCATCGAACATTTTGTCTCCTAAATAAAGATCATATATAGTTTTTCTTCCTTAATTCTATAACTAAGAGTCCTTTGTTTCCTTTTATTTCCTATGCCTCTGATATTCTAGGTTGTGAGCTTCATTAAGAAAGGTTAGTAAAGGATTAACTGGTAATATCTTTGATCTTACGTGAGTTAATAAGTAGTTTCCCACATTCGTTGAGCATCTCATTCTGTCTTTTCCTTCCTCTTTTCCTTCTTGAGCTCTTTGACGATTGTGCCTGTACATTTTCCATCATTGTGACTCCACTGTGCTCTTGAATTTCATGATTTCTTTTGACTCCAGCTCCCTTTTCTTGTGATCTCCATAGAAAGAGCTATTGTACCCTGTCATAGTCCTCTTTTGGCAGGGAGTCCACTCCTATAGTCATCCCTTGTTCCAGAAATTTTTCTAGATCTAGATTTTCTTTATCTAGAATCTCTTATAGTTCATAGTACTTCGTTCCCACTTCATTTGGAGTCATCTCCTGGTCCTTACTTATCTCCATATGTCTTGGTAGATCATCCTTTTGCTGGTTATCAACTGTGATATCCTCCATGTCGTCTTCCTTTTCCTTTTCATTGAATATTTTCTCCATATCTTGGAATGTTTCCTTGTTCCCCTCTTCTTCCTTTAAGATTTTGAACCGATTTATGTCTTGACTGTCTATCCTCATTCATCTTCTTTTGTGGATGTTTACCACCTTTCTATTTGTTCCCGAACTTGGTGAAACCCTCATGATTCTTATCCTCAACAATTTTCACATTTCCTTCCATATTATTTGATGGGTAGTCTTTGAATAAATGCCCATGTTCATGGAATTTGCGACACCTAAATGAGATGTGATCATCGTCCACAGTCTGCACCAATTCTTCATCATACACCTCCAGAATTATTGCTTCCGGAAGAGCTCCAAATAAGTCCATTTCCACACAAATCCAGGCAAAGGAGGTGTATTTTCCTTTTAGAGTTGCCTCTGAAATCTTTAGAAAATGCCCCAGCTTATTGCCTATTGTTTTAAGAGATTTTGGTAGCCAATAATCCAGAGGAAGGGATTCTCACTTCGGGACAAAGTTAATCATCCATGGCCTCATGTAGAGTCCTGCCGCAACATAGAAATATGGTCTTCCTTTTAACACTATCCTTACCCTCTAGGCTCATGAACACCACTGTAAAGAAGCCCTTAGAACCTAGATGTAGGTGTATTCCCCCCTTTGGCTTCCAATGACTCCTTATCCAAATATGTAGCGCCCTCTTCGTCGGCCATAACCCCATAAATTTTCATATGATCGCACATTCCGTCATGTGATCCCTATGTGCTTGAAGTGCAAGATCACTCAATATGACTCGTGGAATATTACTCGACTTGGGTTTGCAGACCCCCATTGTCCTTATGGAAGGATGTTTTCCATAGCTTCCTACATTCTCCTTCTCCTTGTTTGTTTCTGGTTTATCCCCTTCTTGTTCCTGAAGTCCATTTTTTTCCAATGTTCCTTTGCCTCTTGCTTCTGCTGCCTTTTCTAGAGGTTTTTTAAAGTGTTGCTTTCCTCCTTCCTTATTTTTTCCTATAATGACCTGACTGTAGGAGGGAGCTGCACTCCGCCCTACACGTCCTACCATGGTTCCCAAAGCCAAAACCCTAGTGCCACCTTCAACCCTAATTCTAGTTGCAAACCTCCCACCAAGAGTATCACAATTTGTTATACTTCACATCCAATCCTTGAGAAAAAGTTGTAAATTAATATATGAAACTAAAAATTAATTGCCTACCATAAAGTAAAAACTTCATAAATTTTTGGTGGATAATAATCACTAGAAAATCTAGACATTTACATATTTACTCTTTGCTAAAGTCCAACCTTCACACAAAATAATAAAATTAACAAAATTTAATTTCATTGTAAATAATAATATATATATATATATATATATATATATATATATATGAAAATGATAAATTATTCATTTCATAATATATATGAAAATAGTATTTAAAAACACAAACTTCTAAACTTAATATTGTGATAGGTTATATATCTATATATATATATATATATATACGCAACAGAAGCTAAGATAGAAGAAGTTGAAATTGTGATTAAGCAAGGTAGCCTTGCATTTAATTTGATTGGCTCCAAGGTCAATCGACAACGAAGAAAGTCACTGAGGGTGAGATGAAGTCTACTTTGACTAGTGAATTTGGTCTGACCTACGTGGGGTAGTCATCACCAACTTAGTCAGTGTGCTCGGTTGCAAAGGAAGTTAGGAGCGCACATAAGAAATTCCACAGAGAAAAATGTCCAACCTCCCGACCAGTATAATAATTAAAAAACTAACATTAAATAATTGATATCTATGTATATACAAGAAATTTTAATAGATTAATAATTATTGAATTAATTAAAAAATAGATAGAATTAAAATTCATTTATAACGAAAATTTAGTGAATATGATAAAAACCGATTTATATACTAGCATTTGCACCAGATATTGCAAAGGTAATGTCGCAAGGCATAAAGTGACGAAGAATAGCTACATGTGAATGGGTATTGTTGAAAGCAAGGGTGGAGGATAATGAGTTACAATTGCAGCTATATCCTTGAGTTACTTGTGAGTATTCCAAATATAGATATTTTGTAAATAACAATAGGTGCAAATATGAAGTCATAAATACAAGTGCCTGAAGAATACATTTTCAATGTTGATGATGCACATTCTTTAGCCCTTAGAGTAGTGGGAATCAATATCACACAATTATCTGATGTGAAGTTGAAAAACATGCATGTTGATCTCATGGCCAAGGACAATGATCGATAATTTAAAATAATAACTCAGGATCTAGAGTGACAGGGCATAGAGTAAGATAACTTTAAGAAAGAAACTGGGGATGGGGATTGACGCTCATCCCTCTCAGTAGTCACAACTTTCACCACAATTGTTACAAAAACTATATCCACAACAGAAAGCATAACTTCAACAACAATTTCAGATATAACCAAGACCTCAGCAACCTACTGCAAGGCAGCAGAGATCTAAAAGAGACAATAGACAAGACAAAAGACATCAGGTAAGGAAACATGGAAGATAAAAGAAAAATGATTCATTAAAGGACAAAATCTAAGCACTACAAGCACCAATAGCTCTAAAACTTTCCAAGACAATCTAAGCACTATAAGCACTAATAGCTCTAAAACCTTCCAAGACAAGCGATGAGAACGTCCAATTTTAAAAAGTAGCAGAAGCCCTCAAAAAGAGTGTACAAAACCACAGTATAGGAAATTTTATGCACAACATGGATTGAGCAATGAAATAAAAAATAGAGTCAGTGCTTTGTTTAATTCAGACATTATTATAGTCAAATCTCTTGTGGAGGAAATTGACCTAACATTGATTGAAGTAGTGATGGTGTAAGAAACAGAGATTCCATAGAAGGATACATATTGAACAAGTCCACATAACCATGCTCTTCTTGCACTCCCCGATATATTCATCCCACAAGTGTTCAATTGAGGGTAGCTTCAATTCAAGCACATACATATTGTAAAAAATATGTAATTCATGCATAAACAAGAGTTGTTTGAGGCCTACAAGGCTAGATCACTTAGCTTATGTCGGTGCGATAAAATCTGCACTAAATTTCTCAGCAACCTAACTCAAGTAAGCTCTGAATTTATTGGTAAAGTTTGAACCACATTGTGCATTTAAGTTGTGTGTTTCATCCCTGACCATAACTTAATGGCTCATTTTTAAATATTGTTTGGTTTCAACATTCTCCCATTTTCATCTCATCATATTCAATGGATATGGCCCGTCATTCAAATATAAGGAGTATTATATTCCATGTGACAAAAACCTTGGTCGATGAGTTGCTCAAAAGCATGCCTCATCACCAATCCATCTTCCATTTGAACCTTTTTTTTCTATTACCTTATTAGTGGTTTAAATGGAAGTATTTTGTGTTCATTGTTGAATCAAACACTCAAAGACTGATAGAATGTTAGGTTTTTGTCTTATATTGAAAAGGTTCAGAAAACGTGGAAGGAACTAGAAGGCTAGAAAATGTGTCTAGCTCATGCCAAAGTCATATTTGAAAAGCCTAAGACAGTGAAGAATCCGGAGGGGATGCGACCATTGCACAAGACAAGGACTTTGTTAACCAAGTTGGAAACAAAATAAAAGATTGCAGTAATAGAGAAACAGGTTGTAGAAACCTTTATAATTTTCAATAGTAGGCCCGGTGAAGTAGCTACATCTTAGGTTGTGCATTCACAGTTCACAGATAGATGGACTTAATGGATGCTCTTGAGCCTCGTCAAACACTATGGGAAAAAATGCATCCCACAAGTGTTCGATTGAGGGTAGCTTCTCACACAATACATATTGCAGACCATATGTAATTCATGCATAAACAAGAGTGGTTTGAGGCCTACAAGGCTAGGAAAGATTTGTTGGATTGGATTCAGAATGTGAATGGTATTCCAACTCCTTTGGATGTGAGGACAAGTGTTCCTTACCACTGCTCTCCTGATGGAAAGGAAATCTTTGCACCTTTCTTGAACCATAGATCAGTGAAGGGGACACTAAATGTCGAACATGGTGTGGAGTGGGTACCCTGTAATCCTAGGATCCGTAGAATTATCCAAGCTTTAAATGCAAAAGGGTGCGGGTTCATGGTGCGTTCAGCACTGCTGGTGCTAATAGAATGATTCCCATCGAGGAGCTATATTCAGTCATCAAAGAGATATATATATTAAGTAAGTATATTCATTTTGTTCCATGGATTACTCACTCACGGGGTGTAGAAACAATTTTTCTCAACCGTACCAACTACATCCCTAGACTCCCAATATGGTGCAGTTTTCTTTGCCATGGATTATAAGTCATTGTAATGAGCATGTCACGAAGTTCTTCTAGAAAGGAATAACAACATGTAATGAGCATGTCACACAGTTCTTCTAGAAAGGAATAGCAACATGCAATGAGCATGTCACACAGTTCTTCTCGAAAGGAATAGCAACATGTAATGAGCATGTCACACAGTTCTTCTAGAAAGGAATAACACCATGAATATGTCATAAAGATATAGAACAAGACCAAAACTTTCATTAAACTAGAACTTTCATTACAAGATTTTATTGCCATTGGTTACATTTTCTAAATGAGAAAAGCAAGCCAGCATTAAACTACCACACTAGCTTAAAGAGTAACGCATGTGACAACCTAAGAGGTGAAAGGTTGTATCTAAACCTCACAAAAAACCTGAAGGTTTCCAATCTCACAGATTGGTATGTCCTTCGATAATAAAAAAATCTAGATGAGATAAAAGCTGCATTCAAGGAGTGATAGGCAGCAAGCAGAACCTAGAATGTATACAATACCTACTAACTAATAACTACCAAGCCATAACTGGTTATGATGCATAGACAGCCAGGTTTGGATGCAAGGAAAATTTGGCAACTCATTAGTCCTCCTCCTAGCCCTCCTGCAACAAACAAGGCTATTTTCTATTCAAGTGCTACCTACTAACTAATAACTACCAAGCCATAAATGGTTCTGATGCAAAGACCACCAAGTTCATGGAAAAGATGGAAACTCATTAGTCCTCCTCCTGGCCCTACTACAACAAGCAAGACTATTCGCTATTCACATGCCTGCCCCACCTACGTGGCTATTTGTTATTCACAGGAAAAGTTGGCAACTCATTAGTCCTCCTCCTAGCCCTCCTGCAACAAACAAGGATATTTGCTATTCAAGCGCTACCTACTAACTAATAACTACCAAGTCATAAATGGTTCTGATGCAAAGACTGCCAAGTTCACGGAAAAGATGGCAACTCATTAGTCCTCCTCCTAGCCCTGCTGCAACAAACAAGGCTATTTGCTATTCGCATGCCTGACCCACCTACAAGGCTATTTGCTATTCACGTGCCTGCCCCACCTCCTTCAGCGAACACATATATTCACACAAGTAGGGTTGCTTAAGGTAGGTTTGTTTTATTAACTAATTATTAACTAAAATTTAATTAACTAATTTTTAATTAAGTAATGGTCATTTATGGTTTTTTAATGTTTTTTTAACTAATGATTTATTAAATCTGACTAGTAGATAATTTTTCAATAGTCTTTAATAGTATAACAATGGATTTGACCATCTATTAGCTATTTCGTGCTTGCCCCACTGACAAGGCTATTCAATATTCGCGCGCCTGCCCCACCTCCTGCAACAAACACATATATTCGCACAAGGAGGGTTGCCTAAGGTAAGTTTGTTTTATTAACTAAATATTAACTAAAATTTAATTGACTAATTTTTAATTAAGTAATGGTCATTTATGGTTTTTTAATGTATTTTTAACTAATGTTTTATTAAATCTAACCAATACATAATTGTTTAATAGTCTTTAATAGTCTAACAATTGATAACGTATTAAGACAGAAAGAAAGAGACAAAAAGACATAAAGAAAAGGAGTGGGAAAGGGATAGAAAAAAAACCCAAAAATGAGTTCTCAAAAAAGTAATAAAAAGAGTTAGTAAAAAATGTGAAAATTTTCACCCTAAGAGATGATTGCTTGCTTTTTTTATACTAAACTTTTAAAGTTAAAATTTTAAAATTGTAATTTTTATTTAATAATTTAAGATTATAAACGTAAAAATGTTTTAATTCTAAATTCATTATCTTATAATTATACCATATAACTTACAACATCATTTTGAGATGGCGTGTTACTCCATTTATTACACATGGAAATATCATCTCATATGAATAACGTGACGCTTTTAGTTTTTTTAACAGCAAATATATATATTTTTAAAAATTAGATTTTCAAAGTAATTCATGATGGTGGGTGATATTGAGGAAATAAATTGTGTTTGAAATATTTCTTAACTTTTCGTTGGACACTCCACCTCTTAGTTTTTAAGTTTAAATAGAAGAGAAGTACTTATTAAAGTTAATTAATGGATGAGAAAAGTAATCAATAAATTTAATTATTAAAAAATAAAAGTAGTCATTAAATTTAAGAAATTAATATTTGTTATGTTAAGTTAATAAATTCATATTATTTTAGATGGGTAACATTAAAAAGGAAACTCAAATAAATTATGAATTATGTTAAGTTAATAAATTCATATTATTTTAGATAGGTAACATTAAAAAGGAAACTCAAATAAATTATGTTCATACGGGATGCGACGCCTCTGTTATAGAGTTGCATTAGCGGTTATTGGTAAGTAGATTAGTGGTGATTCAAACTTATATTGTTGTCATTGATGAGATAATGATTTGTGTTAACTAATTTTCATAGTAGGGCAAATCCCCATGGCCTTGGTGTTCTTGCATGAAGGTAGGGTGCTTGGGCACCCATGAGGGCTTTGTGTGCTAAGTACACTAGGGTGCCCACCTAATAGGTGTGCCCCTGCGACGAGTTGGTGGGTTGGCCTTACTTGACAAAGGGAACTGACAAAAAAGAACTAATTTCGGTGCATGAATGCCCATCAACTAAGTTCCCACAAAGGGGTATCATAATGATTTTTAGAAAATTAACTAAATGAGTGTTTAAGTGTTAAAATCCAGTTTATAATTGATTGATTATGCAACATGGTACTAAAAAATAATAATATTGTTTTCTGATCATCGATGAGATAACTATTTGTGTTCATTTATTTGTGTAATAGGGTCAATGCCTGTACTCTAGGTGTGCTTGCATGAAGGTAAGGCACCTGGGTGCCCATTGGTCTCATAACAAGTTTTAGAAAATTGATTAAATTAATGCTTCAATGATAAAATTCAGATTATAATTGATTGATCATGCAACATGGAAATAACAAATGATAATATTTTGTTTTCATTTATGAGCTAAGGATTTGTGTTCAGTGATTTTCATAGTGGGGAAAATCCCATGCCCTGGGTGTGCCTGCACAAAGGAGGGGCACCCAAGAACCCATGGGGGCATTGCATGTTGGGAATGCCAATGGGTCCACCTAGTGAGGGTTCCCTTGATACAAGTTGGTCGTTCAAACTGACTTGGCAAGCGGTTCCTACACAAAATAAGTAATGTCGACCCATGATTGCCTATGAACTAAGTTCCCACAAGGGGGTCTGATAATGATTTTTACAAAATTGTCTAAATTAATGTTTATATGCTAAAGGTCGGTTTATAATTGATTGATTATGCAACATGATACTAACAAATGATAATATTTTGTTGTTATCATTGATTATCTAATGATTTACATTCATTGATTTGTGCAACAGGGTGAACTCTCTTACCATAGGCGTGCCCGTATGAAGGAAAGGCACTTGATGCCCATGAGAGCATAGTGTGCTAGGCACGCCAGGGTGCCAACCTGGTAGGGGCTCTCGTGCAGTGAGTTGGTGGGTTGAACCAACTTGGAAATGGGAACCCACACAAAAGAAGTAGTTTCGTCCCATGACTACCCATGAATAGAGTTCCCATGAGGTGGTCTCATAATGATTTTTAGAAGATTGACTAAATTAATGTTTTGGTGTTAAAAATCGGTTTATAATTGAGTGATCATGCAACATGTAAATAACAAATAATAATATATTTTTGCCATTGATGATCCAATTATCTGTGGTCATTGATTTACACAGCAGGGTGAACTCCCATGCCTTGGGGGCACCCACACAAAGGCAATGCGTGCAGGCACCCGTGGGGGTGTCGGGTGTTGGGCATGCTAGGGAACCCATTGAGCCAGGGCACTCGTGCAATGACTTGGAAAGGGGCGCTATCACAAAAGAAGTAATGTCATCCCATGACTTCCTTTGACCTGAGAACCCAAAAGGGGGTCTCATAATGATTTTTAGAAAATTGACTAGATTAATGTCTAGGTGTTAAAAGTCGGTTTATAGTTGATTGATTATGCAGCATGGACATACTAAAAAATGATAATATTTTGTTTTCATTGATGGGATAATGATTTTTGTTCACTGATTTGGAGAACAAGGCAAAAATCCACACCCTGGGAATGGCTGCATGAAGGTGAGGCACACAGGCACCCATGGAGGCATCGCATGCTGGGCATGCCAATGCTTGTGCAATGAGTTGGTGGGTCATTCTGACTTGGAAAGGGGTGCCTACAAAAAATAAGTAATGTCAACCCATGAGTAACCATGAATAGAGTTCCCACAAGGGAGTCTGATAATGATTTTTAGAAAATTGCATAAATTATTGTTTGGGTGTTAAAAGTTAGTTTATAATTAATTTATCATGCCAGATAGAAATGAAAAATGATAATCCTTTGTTGTCATTAATGAGCTAATGATTTTTTTTCACTGATTTTCATAGTAGGGAAAATATTCATGCCCTGGACATGCCTATATGAAGGTGGGTTGTGCGAGCACCGATGCAGGGGGCGTCGCATGTTGGACACACCAAGGCAACCACCCGATAGGGGTGCCTATACGATGAGTTGGTCTGGTGGCCCGATTTGGAAAGTAGTGCCCACACAAAAGAAGTAATGTTAGCCCACGACTGCCCATGAACAAAGCTCCCACAAGGGGGTCTCATAATGATTTTTAGAAAATTGATTAAATTAGTGTTTCGGTGTTAAAGGTCAGTTTATAATTGATTGATCATATAGCATGGAATTAACAAAATGATAATGTTTTATGGTCTAAAATGATGTGCTAATGATTCATGTTCACTTATTTGCATAATAGGGAAAACATCCGTGCCCTAGGCATGCCTGCACAAAGGCGAGTCACGTGAGTACCCATGCAGGGGGTGGACCGTTTTGGGCATATCATGGCCCATGTAACAGCCTCAGGTTAAAAGTTCATGTAATAAAGTTAATCAAGGAAAAATAAGACCAAGATCATGGGACACGTATTCCAAGTTGAATGTTGGGAAAAACATCCTATTTATTGTTAATTTGGTTTATTATGGCCAGGGGAAATTAACAAAGGAAATGGAAAAGAATTTGAAAGGAAAGAGGCATTAAGTGGCATTTTATTTATGAAAATTTAGGAAAATAGACGAAAATGAAGGTGAACGGTCACATGTTGCATGTGATGAGGAAATTGAAGGAAAATTGAGGAAAATTGAAAAAAATTGAGGCCTCAATGATAAAAAGGCTTCTAAGGACCAATTCACAGCTTTTGCTGGTGAGCCTTTTGACAATTTTGGGTTAGAGCTCTCTCTCTCTCTCACATACTCTTGCACACTTAGAGCATTCTAGGAGCAATCTAGAATTGGATAAAGGAAGGAAAAGGAAGGACAAGGAAGCCAAGGGAAGCAAAGATCAAGCAAGGAAGATTTGGATCAAGCAGTTATAGCAGGATTACTTTCATATATGAAGTTGCATGTATGAATTCCTTACTAGTTTTGGTTCTCTTGTTGTCATTGGCATGGGATTTTGAAGGTGTGACATTGGTTTTTAGCCTTTCCTTGCCATTTCTGGATAGCCATGGTGTGATGGGGTTCTTTCATTTGGTTGAGTTGGATTGTCGGATGGTTTCAAAACTAGGTGAGATGGTCTTAAGGAAATTCCTAAATGCCTAGGAATCCCTTAACTAATAATGGAAGGATACATGGTAAAGCTTGAAGGTGGAGACAAGAAAATTCCTCAAGGTATTGGTGAAGAAATACAAAGGCATCCATAATTGTCTAGGCCTAGTAATCCCTTGACTAGTAATGGTGGGATTGTGGTAAATCCTATATTGTATGTTCTTTATTTGGGCATACGAATCCCTTGACCGGTAATGGTGGGATTCACAATAAATCCTGAGAAGCCATAGTTGGTGTTTTTGTGAGTCCCACATTCATTCTTGGAATATGGCATGAGGGTGAATGGTTGAAAGAAAGATTTGGTTTACCTAAATCTATGGTTAGGTGGTACATGGAAGTCCTTGACTTGGTTGGATTTTTCATATGTTAATAAGAGCTCTATTTCCCTTATGTTTTCATGAGAAATTATACTTGTTATTATGTGGTTTTGATGGTTGTTATATCATTGTTATTAATTTGGTTATATGTTGGTTATAAGCATGGTTTTATGACAGATTTGAGTTATGGCTCTCATCATGTTTTGGTTAGTAAATGAAATGTTAATGAACGTGTGACCTAATAGATTATAATGCAGTTATTGTGAGAAAGCATCAAAGCTTCTTGATGATTCTCATATAAGTATGAGGCCCCTATGTTCATATGTGTATTTATGACATGAACATTACATGTTCATGATGTGTTTGACGAAATTCCTATCATGGTAAGGATGGGTCAGGTTAGGTCCTTATTCAAATTTTGCATTAGAGGCCTTGTCTCCTTGTTATTTATCATTTTTTAGAGTTTCATTAAGTTTTAGGCAGAGGCCTAGGTCCTAACCCTTAAAAAGTGGCTCAAATATTGGGGTCTCTAGCATAGAACTAAGTGAAAAATTCTATAGTCATTGGGATGTAGGCTCATGTGAGCGATTGAGGGGTCTCAGCCACTAGCTTGCCTTATCATGGGATCAACTAAGAGCCCAAGTTAGTGAACAAGAAAGTTAACTTAGGGGTTCAGCACTTGGAGTGGTTGGTTAGCTCATGGTGGTCCTATAGCTCCTTAGGAAGGTCAGTTTGGTTTTGGTTCATCGATTCTACTTACTTAACTATACCTAGGAGGTTGAGTCATATAATAATAACTCTTCGTCTTTAAGTTACCCTGGTGGACCAGTAAGCTTGGGTAATTGTAGGAGGAGGGTGTTACAGATTGGTAACATAGAAGGTTTTGTTTTCCTTGGGTGATGTATGATACCAGAGATTGGTATTAGAGCATGGCTCACCCCTTGGACTAGGTGGGAAAAATGTGTTTTTCATGCATGCATGAAGGTTGTATATGTGCTTGATGTGTATGCCTGGTGATGATCATTGTTGCAATTGTATTGTTATGCATGCATTGTGTCTAATTGGCATTATAGTTTGTGACATCATGCATGGTAACAAGTATGATGATTGAGATGATGTTGATATAATATTATGATTATGATTATACATGCATTGTGCTAATATTGTTGATCTTGCATATCTCCCCCTAAACTATACCGAGGTATGTTTCTTATGTTTATATTTTGGTTTAGCTGACATGATATACTTACAAGAATAGGAGGATCAAAGATGACAAGGAAAATGGTGGATTATAGTTCATGAGAATATCCTTATAGATTAGATGAGCAACATGGTGATGAGTACTCCCATCACATAACAGACACTTTGAGAAGTATGAAGGAAGAAATAAGAAGTTGCAAAGAAGATAATGACAGAATCATTCAATCACAAGAGACATTTTCCAAGGCACAGGAGAAACAAGTAAAGGTCAATGCAATTATTCTCTAGAGTTTGTTATATTTGTAGAGACAGGGTCCACTAAGGATCAATCATGGATAGGAGGATAGGGCTAATGGACCCTATGGCAGCAGATATTATGGTGGCCATAGGTCAGACATGGATGATACTTTCAACGATGGAAAATTCTTAGATACACCTGATAAGAGAGGCAATGGACATGGGATTTATTCTAGTTCTGTTTTAGACAGGTACCATGGTCATCATCGATATCACCCTTACAGGAGGAGTGATAGGGTATATTTGGAGGATGAGTTCAAGAAAGAAAATCCACCTACATTTGATGGACCAATGAAGAATTCATAGGATGCATAAGCATGTTTTCTTGGGATGAATAAGTTCTTTAGATTTCATGAATATTCAAGGAACATGAAAGCCATTATAGCTACCTTTAGTATTAAAGGTAAATAAAACATTTGGTCTAAATATGTGAAGAATGTTAGAGGCATTCGTGAAGAGGAGTTTACGTGGAAGGATTTTGAAAGACTTTTCAAGAAGAAGTATCTGTCCGAGAGAAACTATGATGACATGGAAAAGGAGTTTTATGAGTTGAATATGGGATCTATGACCAATGAGTATACTAACATATTCTTGGATTCCTTGAGGTATGTGCCTTATCTTAAAGAGGAAAAAGTGAGTATTCAAAGATTCATCAGTGGGGTTTTGGTAGCATTGAAAGGCAAGATAGTTTGATGAGCCTAGATCATTACAGGAAGCCATCAGAAAGTTGAAACATTGTTATGAGCAATCAAAGTGAAGTACAAAGTCTCAACAAGGATAGAAAGGGAAAGATAAATATAAAGGCAAGTGGCCAACAAAGCGAATAATACCTCAAGATGCAGGTGAGAAATAAATTTTTTTCCTCACAAGAAGTTTAATGTAGTTAGACAGGGACATGGGCCACAACCTCGAAGGCAACAGAATAAAGGTGAGGCTAAGGGACATTTGCAATGTTGGATATGTGGCAAGGATAATCTCAAGAAGGATTGTCCATCGTATTAGGGTGGTAGGCCTCAGATCTACATTTCACAAGAAGCGTAGACGATTGAGGACATTGGAAAGAGCATTCATTGGATCTATGTGGAATTAGATAATAGGAAGGAAGATCATTAGGCATCCATTATTGATATGTATGGAAAGCTTTGTGATCAAGTTGTTTCTATTTTGATTAACCATGGATCTAATTATAGTTATGTCAATCTTTACCTGGTGGATAAGTGTGGTTTCAATAAATAAGTGCATGCAGAGTCTTGGTTAGTGTAGTTAGCTATAGGCACTAAGAAGAGAGTTCATTGTTGGGTAAGAGCTTGTGTATTTGAGTTGAATGGTATGCCTATATCAATGCATTTGAATGTACTTCCATTGGGATCATATAGTATTATTTTGGGTATGGATTGGTTGTACCTCCATAGGACCAAAATAGATTGTTATGAAAAGTCTATTGAGTGCTTGAATGCTAATGAAGAATAGAGAATCTTACAGGGTAAGAAGAATGAAACATTAGTCAAAATGGTTACAGCTATGCAGGTGAACTGAAATTGTAGGAAGGGGTGTGTGTTATTTTCAGTGCATATTTGTAGTGATAAAGGTAAGGATGTTGAGGATGCAAAACTTTTGAAGAGACACCCAATCTTGCAGCAGTTTCAGGATGCATTACGAGAAAATATTTCAAAGTTGTCACCTCATAGGAAAATGTAATTTCCTATTGATTTTACCAAGATAAGCACTAACATCAAAGGCATCATATAGGATGAGAAATCCATAGCTAGTGGACTTGAAGTTTAAATTGAAGGAAATGGTTGATAAGGGATACATTAAGCGAAGTGTATCATCATGGGGTGCACTGATATTGTTTGTGAATAATAAGGATGGTACTCTTAGATTGTGCATTGAAGGTGATCATCAAGAACAAGTATTTATTGCCAAGGATTGGTGATTTGTTCAACTAGTTGAAGGGAGAAGCGTTGTTCCCAAAGATTGATTTGAGATCAAGATACCATCAGGTATGCATTTAAGAAGAGGACATCTACAAGACTTCTTTCCAGGCTAGGTATGGGCATTATGAGTTTGTTGTATTTCCTTTTGATTTGACTAATGCTCCAACTACTTTCATGTGCTTGTTGAATAATGTGTTGTGTCCTTATCTGGACAATTTTTTTATTGCATTCATTGATTATATATTGATATATTTTAAGAATGAGGAAGAGCATGCCAAACACTTAGCAGCAATATTAATATTGCTAAGAGAGCACTAGTTGTACGCCAAGCTTAAAAAATCTAGTTTCTTTTAGATAGAGGTACATTTCTTGGGACATGTTGTTTCCAAGAAAGGTATGGCAGTGGATCTAGAAAAAATAAGAGCCATCATGGAATGGACAAATCCTAGGGAGGTTATATCATTCATGGGAATAACAGGTTACTAGAGGAGGTTCATTAAGAACTTCTCATATATTTCCTATCTTATCACATCATTGCAGAGGAAATGAAATAAATTTGAATTTAAAGAGGAATGTGCAGTAAGTTTTGAGTGGTTGAAGAAATTGTTGACAAATGCTCCATTTTTCAATATTGCAGATCCAAATAAAGAGTTTGTGGTTTGTATAGATGCCTATAAGAGAGGACTTAATGGAATTTTGATGTAGGAGGGACAAGTGGTATGTTATGAATCAAGTAAATTGAATCAGAACAATCAGAATTAGGTGATACATGATCTTGAGTTGGCAGCAGTTGTCGATGCATTGAAGATGTGTAGACACTATCTTCTTGGTATAAGGTTTGTATTGATGAGAAACCATAGTGGATTAAGATATCTATTTGAACAACTAAATTTGAATGTCAGTAAAGCTATATGGTTAGCCATGATCAGTGAGTTTGAATTCATGATTAGGTACATTAAATGAAAATACAACATGGTTGCGGATTCTCTTAGAAGAAGAGTATAGGTAAATCACATAGTATCTATGCGTTCATATGAGAAAGATTTATAAGATTAGATCTTACATGAAGGACAATAAGATGATAAGTATAGGGAGCTTAGGCACAAGTTATAGTAGTAGGGTACATGTGACCAGGATGTAGACTATCATCTCACAATAGATGGTTTGGTCAGATTTAAGGACAGGATCTATGTGTCAGAAAATGGTGATCTCAAGAAGATTATCCTGAGGGAATTTCATGTTAAACCTTATCAGGTCATCTGGGATATCATAAGACATTGACAATGGTCTTTGACAGAACTGACATGCAATAGTTATCCATGAGTGAATCCTCAGTTATCTAAAATAATAGTTGTCACATGCATGCAAGCATCAACAAACTATATTTTATTATTTTAACAACTTGTTAAAATAATCTAACTGGACTTGAATAGTTAGAACTAAGTCAATTTATTCTCTCATTATAGAACTCATACTTATTCCCTCAATTAGTGGAGGAAATTTAGGATAAATTCCCCAATCAGTGGGACAACTCATGTGCATGCTCACAAAGACTTCAAATTCGAATTTCCTTAAACTAATTAACTCAACTGAATTAATTAATTAATATTTCCAACTATTGTTAAGACCAAAATTAATTTTACTTCCTATAGATAGACTAGGGGCTGTTATAAATAGGAAGGGACCCAGAAATACTATTTTTAGAACTTTCTATTTTTAGCAGTTTCACCTCTCACCCAATGTGGCCAATGACCTCATTGGCTAAACTAATATTTTTAGACATGCTATTTTTAGCACATTCTAAATCTAGCATTTATTGTTGCACATTTTTCAACACTCCCTCTCAACAAGAAAGGCTTCCTCTCGAACCTGATCCTATAACTCTGGAATGTTCTGCACATAACACATCTACCCGGTCCACTTGCTCCAGCAACACTTGGAACAAAAACACTCCCAACTGACCACTCTATTGGGCTAGGAACATACTCTGATGCTGAAGCTCTACCTGCTGCTGACAAGTGTTCCCTCTCTGACATCTGCGCTAGTACAACATCTCCATGCATCTCATACCATTGCACACCTCTTTATGCCACCTAGCATTGTGCAAAACATTTGTGCCTCTCACATTGTTGCAACCTGCTAGCTATGCGCTGTCTTGGGATTCCCTGCATTGTTGCTCTCTCTGCCACTCCATCCACATTTGTCTCTACCCAATCAATCAATTCTCGTTACTCGACATCGGGGCTCCCATAGTAAGTTCTTATCCAAGAGGTTGGGTACCTCAAGGATCTTGCCCCTCCTCCTTGGGACGATCACTCTATATCGCCCCACCTCCTACCTAGAGGTATGGCTGCATGTGATCTCTCAGCCCACCTGGCTCGAAGTTTCCCCCTACTGGAGGTCTCTGCATGAGTAGATGTCTCTACTCGATCACCACTCAACTTCTCCTATTGTGGCTGCTCCACAACCTCCCGAAGCTGCTGCACCAATCGTGGCTCCTCCACAATCATCTGAGACTTCTTCTAGCTCTACACGTTGAGAGGTAATATACCTTCCTCTCAACCACCAAGTCTCAATTAGTTTCCTTGCTGCTCAAGGCTTTGCATGCATCTTGAACCTCAAGAGCATACAGGTTCTTGACTCGTGAACCAATCTGCTTCACCTGTCTAGTGATGATGTGTCTAAGGAAAACATTTCCCTTACTGAAGACTACATCATAGCCTCTATCTTCCAGCATCCCGTTCGACACCAAGTTTCTCTTCAGTCCTAGTATATACTTGACATTGGTCAAGGTAAGGCAAGATACATGCTCCCTCTGGAAAATAACTATGCCTACACCTAAGACAATATACTTCTCATCATTACCCATCGCTATGAGTATCTATAGATCTTTCTCCTCCAAAGTACTAAACAAACTCTTGTCGCCGGTCATGTGGAAAGAAGCTCCACTCTCAAGAAACCAACCACTTCCCACCATGGATGAAACCATGCATTCGAAGAGTGTGAAATCCAACTCAAACTGTGAAGCAAGTGCTTCACCTTCATATCCTTCCCCAGATCCCTACTTGGATTTCCTCTATGGAGAATTTGCAGCGTAATGGCCCACCTCATGACAACGAAAGCATCGCACTTTCAATTTGTTAACCTTCTTCCCATCATTAGAAGAACTAGATTCGAAAAGAGAAAACTTCTCCTTCCCCTTCTTTGTCTTACTCGCTAAGGCACAGTTCTCCTCATCCTGCATGGATGAAGAACTGTCTCTGGTGCTCTATCTGATCTCCTCCTACATCAAATTTGACCATAGCCATTCCCAATCTGGTAGTTTCTCCCTTCCATTCAGCGATTCCTGGTAGTTATGCCAGCTCTTAGGAAGGCCAGGGAGTGCTAGACTCACCATATCCTCATCCGATGTCACGACCCCTACACTTGCAAGCTCATCCCTACATGTGATGAGCTTGGTTAGATACATAGAGATCGTCTCATCCCTTTCACATTTGATCTTTCGAAGTTTGTCCTTCAATGCCAGCTTCCTTTGATCATTGCTATTCTGATATAAGTCTTTCAATGTTTTCCACATTGCATGTGAAGTCTCCTTCCCATGGAGGCTCAAGACAATGTGATCTCGCTCTCCCTCCAAGAGAATTCTCCTAGCTCTAGCCACACACTTCCTCCATTCCACATGCTCAGTCTTGTTAGTAGGCTTAGGAATTTCTTGATTAATGAAATCCTTAAGGCCATTATCTTCCAAAACTGCTTCCATGCGACCCTTCCAAGCTATATAGTTTGAGCTTCCATCAATGAAATAGATGTGATAATAACTTGAGATCTATATCAAGAATAAGAAACTTCGAACTCCTCCTACTAGTATATTGTTCTTGCTTAATCACTTGTGCTCCAATACCATGTAGAAATTTCACCTATAGATCAAACTGATATATGCAATGTCCTAAAGCATAATACTTGTTCTACTTCTACAAAACATTAAGGAGAAGCATAATCGAATTCATGAGAAACATCAAGTAGAAACATGCATAACTGATCAGGAGAAATAATCAGACATAACACAGGATATATCACTGGGGAAAGCACCAACATAAAACCCCAACTCTGTATTATGAATCAAGTGGAAATCCTCTTCAACATACAAAAAGAATCAGCTCAATAGCTATCCTACTCTCTCTGTAATCAGAAGATACTGATGATCTTCAATCAGAAGATGAAAATCATGGACTACCTAGGCCTCAATATATAGGCCACAAGTCCTCCAATCTC
>APFE030146690.1:144989-168988 GCA_000404065.3 Pinus taeda
ACTGAATTAATTAATTAATATTTCCAATTGTTGTTAAGACCAAAATTAATTTTACTTCTTATAGATAGACTAGAGACTTCTATAAATAGGAAGGGACCCAAAAATGCTATTTTTAGAACTTTCTATTTTTAGCAGTTTCACCTCTCACGCAATGTGCCCAATGACCTCACTGGCCAAACTACTATTTTTAGACATGCTATTTTTAGCACATTCTAAATCTATCATTTCTTGTTGCACATTTTTCAACAATTTGTATGTTTGTGTATAGAGTTGGCCTTAAGTACAAATTATCATCCATAGGCAGATGGAAAGACAAATAGGGTCAACAGGATTTTGGAGGACATGTTGAGAATGCATGTTATGAATCAACAATGAAAGTGAGAAGATTAACTTCTACTGGTTGAGTTTTCTTACAACAATCGGTCTTAGCAGTCACTGAGGATGAGTCTGTTTGAGGCATTATAGGGAGGAGTTGTAATACTCCCATCAGTTGGAGTGATCTAGTGAACAAGGTGTTGATAAGACTGGACATGTTGGCAGAAATCAAATATGAAATGCAAGTTATCAAGAAGAATCTAAAAGTAACACAAGACAAGGAGAAAATTTATGTAGACAAGCAAGGGCATTTAAGGAGTTTTGGGTTGGAGAACATGCGTACTTATGCATCAAACCCAAGAATATCTCCTTGAGGATTGGGTCATGTGTGAAGTTGGCACCTTGGTATTATGGGCCTTTTCATATCCTTGAGAGGATTAGACCAATGACCTACAAAGGCCATGATTTTTTTTCCATGTTTCATTGCTTCAAAGATATGTAAAGGATGTTGATCATGTTATTGATTAGTCTATATTGCTGATGGATCCATAAGGATAATTCCAACTGAAACCTCAGTGCATATTGTAGAGAGAGATGCTCATGCTATGGAATTGAGCAAGTTAAAGTGTGGTGGAATCACTTTGGGTCTAATGAAGCTACATGGGATATGGTTGATCAGATGTGGGCTATGTATCCTTCATTATGTTCTAGTGAAGGAAAATGTTGAAAAGTGGGCAACAAGAAATGCTAAATTTAGAATGTGCTAAAAATAGCATGTCTAAAAATAGCAGTTTGGCTAGTGAGGTCATTGGCCACCTTGGGAGAGAGGTGAAACTGCTAAAAATAGAAAGTTCTAAAAATAGCATTTCTGGGTCCCTTCCTATTTATAGAAGTCCCTAGTCTATCTATAGGAAGTAAAATTAATTTTGGACTTAACAAGAGTTTAAAATATTAATTAATTAATCTCCATGAGTTAATTAATTATGGAAAATTCGAACTTGAAGTCTTTGTGAACATGCACATGAGTTGTCCCATTGATTGAGGAATTTATCCTTAATTTCCTCCACTGATTGAGGGAATAAGTATGAGTTCTATAATGAGAGAATCATTTGACTTAGTTCTAACTAGTCAAGTCCAATTAGGTTATTTTAACAAGTTGTTAAAACAATAAAATATAGTTTGTTAATGCTTGCATGCATGTGACAACTATTATTTTAGATAACCGAGGATTCCCTCATGGATAACTGTTGCATACCAGTTCTGTCAGAGACCCAGTTGAGATCAAATGAGGGACAATGTACTATCAGATGCTTGGATCTTCCCATGGAATATTCCTTGCATGCATGAGGAACTAGCGTCCTCAAGGATTGCATAGTTGGACCTATGCTTGATAGCAGGTATGATTTGGGGCCAATGCTCATATGTTATGAATTGGACCCCAATCAAAATTGCGCAAGGAAATAGGGGATTGATGGATATTGAGGCATAGTGAGTCTATCATCTTCATCTTTTGCTTGTAGGAAGTACAAGATAACTCTTGAGCTGATATTTTTTGTAAACAGAAGAGGATTTCCATTTGATTGATAATACAGTGTTGGGGGTTTTATGCTGGTTCTTTCCCTAGTGATATATCTGTGTTATGTGTGATTATTTCTCTTGATCAGTTATATGTTTTTATGGTTGATGTTGCTCATGAAATCAATTTTTCTTCTGCTTAATGTTTTGTAGAAGTAGATCATGTGTTTTGCTTTAGTACATTGCATTACCAGTTTGATCTACAGATGGAATTTCTACAGAAAATGAGTTTTAGTTTTATGTACATATTTATGTATGGTTGTCATTGTAAATACTACAATGAGCTATGTTATAAAGCTCCAATAAGTGGTATGGGTGTCATGTTGTTATGTTTTTCGTGTTGGTTTTCTTTTCCGCAGGTTGTTCATTGTAAATACTGCATCGAGCTAAGTTATAAAGCTCCATGGGCAGTATGTTTTTCTTCTCAGTGGTCTTGTTGGTTGTAGGTGTCATAGAACACTGAGGATGGTATTTCCCTAAGGGGGAGGATTTTGTAGCATCTCTAGGTTAAAAGTTCATGTAATAAAGATAATAAAGGAAAAATAAGACCAAGGTCATGGGACATGTATTCTAAGATTAATGTTGGGAAAAATGTCCTAGTGGGTGTTCATTTGGTTTATTATGGCTAACAAAATTTTGAAAAGGCAATGGAAAAGGCTTTGAAAGGCAAGAGACATTAATTAGCATTTTATTTATGAAAGGGAAACAGGAGAAAAGTAAGGTGAAAGGTCATAACTTGCATGTGAGGAGGAAATTTAAGGCAAATTGTTGAAGAAAATAGATACCTCAATGATAAAAAGGCTTCTGAGGATTAATTCACAGGTTTTGCTAGTGAGCCTTTTGACAGCTTTGGGTTGGAGCTCTCTCTCTCATACTCTTGCACACTTAGAGCATTCTTGAAGCACTCTAGAATTGGAGAAAGGAAGGAAAAGGATGGACAAGGAACCAAAGGGAATCAAAGATCAAGAAAGGAATAGTTAGATCAAGACACTATAGTGGGATCACTTACAGTAATCAAGTTTCATGTATGATTTCCTTTCTAGTTTTGATATGCATGGTATATGCATATGTGTATTTGGTTCTCCTGTTTTCATTGACATGGCTTTTCTGAGGTGTGATAGTGGTTTCCAGCCTTTCCTTTCCATTTCTGGATAGCTATAGAGTGATGAGGTTCTTTCACTTAGTTGAGTTTGATTTCCAGATGGTTTCGGAACTGGGTGATGTCGTCTCATGAAAATTCCCAAGGGCCTAAGAATCCCTTGAATGGTAATGGTGGGATAAATAGTAAAGCTAGAGGGTGGAGATAGTAAAATTCCTCAAGTTATTGGTGAAGAAATCCATAGGCATCCATGATTGTTTAGGCCTAGTAATCCCTTAATCGATAATGTCAGGATTGCGGTAAATCCTATTGTGTATGTTCTTTAGTTGGGCCTAGTAATCCCTTGACCAGTAATGGCAGGATATTCGATAAATCCTAGTTGAATAGATGAGGTTTTTGGGCCTAGGAATCCCTTGACTAGTAATGGTAGGATACACAGTAAAGCCTAAGAAGGCCTGGTTAGTTTTGTTGTGAGTCCCACATTCATACTTGGAATATGGCATGGGGGTGATTGACTGAAAGAAATATTATGTGGAAGTTCCTAACTTGGTTGGATTTTGCATATGCTAATAAGAGCCCTCTTTCCCTTAGGTTTTCATGAGTAATTATACTTGTTATTATGTGGTTATGATGATTGTTCTATCATTATTATTAATCTAGTTATATGTTGGTTATAAGCATGGATTTATGACAGACTTGAGTTATGGATCTCATCATTTTTTGGTTAGTGAATGAAACTTTAATGAATGTGTGACATAATATATGATAATGCATCTATTGTGATAAGGCATCAAACCTTCTTAATAATTCTTAGATAGGTATGAGGCCCCTTTATTCATATGTGTATTGAAGACCTATACATTACATGTTAATGATGTGTTTAACAAAATTCTTTTCATGGTTAGGACGGGTCACTTTAGGTCCTTGTTGAAGTTTTGCATTAGAGTCAATGCCCCCTTGTTATTTATCATTTCTGAGAGTTTCATTAAGTTCTAGGAAGAGGGTTGGGTCGTAGCCCTCAAAAAGTGGCTCAAATCATAGGGTTGTTGGCACAGAACTAAGTGAAAAGTATAGGTCAATGAACAAGTATGTTAACTTGGGATTTGGGCGCCTTGAGTGGTTGGTTAGCTCCTGGGGGTCCTATAGCTCCTAAGGAATGTTAGTTTGGTTTCGAATTGTTGATTCCACTTCCTCTATTGTACCTAGGAGGTTCATAATTAATTGATCATGCATCATGGAAATAAAAATGATAATATTTTTTTTTATTGATGAGATAATGTTTTGTGTTCATTGATTTGTAGAGTAAGGCAAACGTCCACACCTTGGGTGTGACTACACAAAGTTGGGGCACCCTGGTGCCCATATTAGTGTCGCTTGCTAGGCATGTCAGGGCACCCTCTTGGTGAGGGCACCTGTGCAACAAGTTGGGTGCTCGATATTACTTGGAAAGGGGGTCCCACACAAAAGAATTAATGTCAGCCCATACATGCATGACTACCCATGACTTGAGATTAGGGCCAACTTTGAAAATTTTTCAGTTTTTGCATGTATTTACTGAAATTTCACATGGTTATGGTAGATGCATGCATTGGAAATATGGGAGGGTTTTGAGACTCAAATATGATCCACATAAATATTTTTACAATCAAATGACAAAATTATAACATATATAAATGTCAAGGAGATGAAATTATTTATTACTATTTACTAGTTGGGGGTTTATAATGTACTTCATAGTCCAGGGGTTGAGAAAACTCATTACCCTTCTATTTGAGAAAAATCCTTAGCCTTCATCATCATCTTTTTCATCATCATCATTGTCATCATCTTTGTACCGGGCCAGTTGAGCGATGGGTGAACCAGGCGACATGTGATAAGGCAAATGTGGTATAATAAAGCTTTAAAAACTAAGACTTGATAAACAATGTCCCATAAAAAATTTCATGTTATGAGACCTTGTATAAATAATTTTTTACTATTATCCTATTATATCTAATTTTAGTGTTCACAATATTGATCACATAGAATATTTATTCAAGGTTTCATTAAAAGTATTTAAAGGTAACTTAATTCTTCTCATTATTACTTGCAGAAATCAAATTCCTTGAACAAACTTACCCTCTAAAACTTGTTTGGAGTTTTCCAAATACACACATAGTTTATATGAGTACTTAGTTTCCATAGGATTTAGGAGTTCAAGTGGAATTCCCCACAAATGTTGATCTTATATTATACCCCTCAATTGATGATGGGATATACTAATATTCATATGATTCCATATGTATGATTCTTTCTTTAGGGCATCTTGGAAAGTTTTTTTTTCAAGTATTCAAAGAGTACCCCTTATATTTTATAGAAGGCATGCTATGAACCATTCTATGAGCAAGTCCTTGTTGATTATATATGGGATATGTATAAGAATATATATAAACCTCTCATTGTATTCCAACACAAGTTCACAAGGCATCTAATTAGTGCCTTTTATTTCTTTGTGTTATTAGATGTTTGACATATTGATTTTTAAGGAATGATAAAAAAAATTGTGCTCACTTCCATTTTTGTTTTTTTTTTTGGTTTAATTCTCCTTAAAATTCATAAATGTTGTTTACATTCTTTTCTTTAATATCCATCACAAACCAATTTTTCTCACATATGAACCAATCATTTTTAATATCTTCATCGCCCTCGTAGAGGGGTATATGGTGGCGGAACATTTGCTTAAGGAGGAGGAATTTTTTACTATATTGTAATGGGTGGATCTAGTCATAAGATAGTCAATGGTTTCTTAGTGTTTAATTGATAAACTTTGGTTGATTTTAATAGAATTTTTATTTCATTGATCTAACAAATTTGATATTTATAGTATGTAATATGTCTTGTTTATGGTTGCATCACTTCCTTGCAATGTTTGAAAAAAATTAAGGTATCATCCTAAAATAGTAAATCATATAAGGGGTACAGTTCTAATATTTTTTTATGTGGAGTAGTATGTTATTATATCCTATAATACTTAACCAATTTCACTTTTTCTGGGATATTCCAAGGAACAACATATCTATCACATTTACATGGTTTTCTAGTTGATACCACTATGAAGATTGTCAAGAACATACTTGTAAATGTTCCCAAAAGAATTATTGAACATGGATGACTTGTTACATAAGTATTTGACTGATTACGTATCATATGTCCTAACTCTCAACCTATATGCTTTCAACATCCTCTACCAATCAAACGGTGACAATTCCCATCTCTACCAACTTTATATCTTCATTCAACTCAAGAACCAGCAAGGATTCTTCTATTGTGACTTCTATATAATCATCAAATAGATTTAGCATTTGAATGACTTGCCATTATTGATGATTTTTTCTTTGGGGTTGATGATGGTTTACAACATCATGCATCACTATTCTTTTATTTTGGATTTTTTCCCTTCCAACATTTTGAATATTAATCGTTGTCTTTTATGATTGCATTCTTTTGAGAATCCTTTTCTTTTTTTCTTCATCTAGTGCATACTTTCACTCTCTTGTAGTTGACTTCGTCATTTTTCTCAACATAATTACTCTTGAATGTGTATCAACAAAGGTTACTCCATTTTAGGCATTTTTACAAATTGTCACCCCCCACCACAAAGCCAAAAATACTTTTACTAGTTGAGAAAGGTACCACAATTAACCATTCATTTCTATAAGTATTCCTAAGTTTCCTGAGAAATTTTTAACTATCATTCAAAAAATATTCCCCCTAGATTGTCATTTTTTCTCTTAGGTACTAGTTAGCCTTGTTAGTGGAGATCTTTGGGGTTCAATTGTAGAAATTTCTACAAATATAGCTCTGATACCACGTAGAAATTCCTTATAGATTCAAACTAAAAGTTTTAATATGCTAAAAACGTTTACTTGAATCTACTTTACTCATCAATGGAAACAATAAAAGATTGATGAAATCATGAATCATATAAGAGAAATAATTCAATCACACATAACACAATGATTTTCTAGGGAAATACACAAATAAAAACCCCTACTATCTGTATATTGCATTAGTCAAAGAATCTGGATGAATACAATATGCTTTGTTCAACCTTGAGCTCAACCTGCACAAGTATTTTCTATCCTTGGCTTAACAAACTTCCTTTGGCCAATACTTAGCCAAATTTCCAAGCTTCCAAGCTCCCAATTCCTTTCTGTCACAATCTCCACGCACAAACTTGTGCTTCCTATTGCTTGGTCTTACCAACTCGTGCTCACCAAAAAAATGATTAAACTTGTTCCTTCATTCCTCCTTTTAGAGGCAATTCAAATGGTTAAAATTAGCAAGTTTTCTAATTAAGGAATGATTTATTTTAGGCCTTATTCTGACTGCATGCACCATCTATTTAATTTAGATTATTTTAGAACTGATAGTACATAGTCCCTGAACTCTAATCTCAACTAGGTCTTTCTTTGATCTAACATGCATGAGTTAATTGTGAGTGAATCTTCAATTTACTGGTTTATCACTTCAAGTTGCACCCCACTATTGCATGTTACACTCCACTACTGGACCTCCCACTAATTCCTCCATAACTTAGTTGGATTTAATTAAATAATTACAAGTCAAAATAAACTCAACTAGTGCTCCTAATTGTAGGAGACACTCTACATGACTCTAGTTAGACCCTCAACTCAAATTAACTATGCCAACTAAGTCAAATTAAATTAGTTAACTATTACAATTTGTCATGAGATGTGGAATTACAATTTTATTCCCAATTTAATTCAAGGAAAAATTAAATTAGGGTTTTCTTGATGTTGTTTCTAACATTCCTTCTTATTATTTTCAACATCAACAATGTTTCGAATTCCTTGGCCAATTAAGAATTTGTGAATTGAAGTGGGTACTATGTAGAGGAACTAGTCATACAATTTTTCATAAAATCTTATTTTAATGTCATCGAGGCCCTGGGCTAGGATGATCTTGAACCTCCATTTCTAGTTTGTTGACCAGTTTTGTTGCAATGAGATTTTCTTGTGATCCTGATTCAAACATAGCATCAATTTTTTTCTTCTTGACTTTTATGTTTATATGAAAGAGATTGGTTGTATTCTTGTTTTCTTGTTGCCAATGGATACTCAGATTCAACTCCTTCTTGATTAATTTGTATACGATCTTCTCGTCCATGTCTAAGATAATTTCCACCTTATTTATTGAATCTATGGCTATGATATTTTTCTTCTTCCCATCGTTATTTAATTCCTTTAGGTTTAGTTATAGAAAAAATTTCCATCATTTCTTCTCTAAGTGACCATTAAAGCTATAGTGGTTGAGTGATTGCTAGGATCTTTGCACTGACATCCCCTCATTTCCATTTATTCACCCCCCTCCCCTTTCCACTTCTTCTTCCTTTTTTTGGAAGCTTATTGGTGTTGATTATGCTTTAAATCACTCCACTTCCCTTTCTTCTTCCTATGTTCACAAGTCTTACCCCCATTTTTTTCTTCGAATAACATCACTTTCCTTTGTATATGAATATATAAACTATTCTTTTGTACATATTTTGTTTTACTAGATTCCAAAACAAGAATCTCATATGTTTTTCATGTACAACCCCACATTTCTGTACACATATTATTTCTTCCATTTACCTTTAATTTTTTTTTTCTACTATTTATGCATAAATCTTAGTATTTCACTTTCAATTAATTTTTAGTATAGAAATTTGGTATGGGGAATTGAGAGTGATCTAAGGTCAGGGGAGGGTCTATGGTGGGCTCCAGTATTGCAGAAATAATGCTGCAACTCCTGGGACTCCTTTCTTTACTTTTATCAACCCGATTGTTCGTAACAAACTTGGAAGCGACGATGTTGTATGCACAAGTACTAGCTCTTGCCGCAACTGTCACTTGGTCAGCCGGCACAAGTCTGCTAGGGGCTTTAGCCAACTTCTATGAGTTCTCAGAAGAAGCTTTTAAGTGATGGATGAAAGCTAACTCAAAGGAAGCTAATCTACTTGCAAAAAGAGATTGACAAACTGAAGAAAAATGCAAACCATAGCAAACCCTAATTCTACCAGCTAGTCCTACAAATGCAAAGATGAGGGTGCAAACTACTGAAAGAGATTCCATTACTTCTATTATGGTAAAATAAATGTGTTTAAACTACTTTTTTCCTAAGAAAGCATCTTTTTGTATTTTTTGATTAAGTGTCGATTTTCACATGCATATGCTTGAACTGTGCTTTACTGTGCAGGGGTGGATCAAGGAAGAGGAATGCTTGGAAATGGTTGGAAAGGTTTAGAAAGGGTCTAAGGAGTCCCTAACACTCTTCCAGAGAGTTTCATAAAGTTTGGTTATTGGGAAACCTCACTTGTGAGCTTCTATAGGAAGTCTGCAGGGGTTTTACAGGATGTTTCAGAACTTCTACAGGATGTTTCAGAATTTCTACAGGGTGTTTGGAAATCGGTTTCTAGAGGATGGATGAGTGAGGGAAGGTGCATGGATGGATCTGGAGGTAGGATAGGGGTCTAAAAATGGCCTTAGGACTAGTGGGTGGATCGGTGAAGAGGTGTAGAAGGCTGACTTGGCTTGAAGAGGGCTAAGGCATCGAGGAGTAAGGAGGTAAGGATTCGTGGACAAAAAGGATAGATGGGGAACGAGAAACTCAGCTAAGAGACAGAATAGGCAGCTCAGATGATACTTTGGGTGGATGAAAGAATGAAGAAGATGCCCTGCACGGTGTACCTAGATCAAATCAACAAAGGATTGCAAATGACCAAATCATGAACTAGTCTAGTCTAACCATCAACAACATAAATGAGTAGCAACTTTATTTGGGAAGAAAACCTTGTACACCATCTATGCAAAGAAACATTTCAGATTTCCAAACCCATGACTAATCTCTGCTAGTAAAACAAGCACACTAAATATTGCATAAACAAGCAAACTAGTGTTTTTGTGAGGCAGCACTGTTTCCTCAATTCCAGCCCCAAATCCAATAAGGATGAGGTGAAACCAGGAGTGTGGTTGTCCCTTTTCTTGGAGGTTTTGCTGTGATTATCCTACCAAAGCACCTAAACCAATGTCATTCATAAACAATGATCTATTCCAGCAACATAACAAAATCTACTTAACAGAAATATGTTCAAATGCATAAAGGAAAACAGTGATACGTAAAGGGAAAAGTAACAATATAGAAAGGAGGCCCTAGGCTCTCAGGTTGGGCCCAACCCTGAGAGATTTGGCTCCTATGAAAAACTTAGATTTGATAGGAAACCAAACTGCTTCTCATTATCCACAAATAATCATAAAATTCATGCCAGAAATGGCTACAAAGGAACAAAATAGAACTGCAGCACTGAGGTGCAAAGTACACAATAGTTTCAAAAGTATTTTATGAAGGCTGAGGCCTCAACAATTATAGATCACGAGGGACCTAGCTGCCCCCTTAATTTGTGGAACTCGGCTGTCAAACTGTGAGTTAAACAGTCCCTTTCTAAATGCTGCTTGGCTGCCTTCTAGATTTGGTTTGGTGGTCTTTGGAGCTCAGATTTGGGGGTGAAGATCCCGAGGAAGTGTCATTTAATGCCATAGGCAACCCCCCTTCAAGTCCTCACCTCAGGCTTGGCTTCCTTAGCTCATGATTGCTTTGAATTTGCTCCAATAAATGTCAAAAACCTGAAATAGACACGTGTTAACCACCTAGGAAAAGTGACTTCTCTTATTTGTACCAAAGACATAAACATACTAAAAATAATGCATAAACTATAGAAAATGACAGATTTGAACAAGGACTGAGCAAGGATAATTAGGCCAAATGAGCCCAACAAGTTACCAATTTTGGGGCTCATCATCAGCCCCCTACTAAAAGGGTTGCTCATCCTCTGATCAACTAGTCCAGCTCCTCGTCTTTCATTGCTTTGATGGCCACTCTCACTTCCTAGGATTCTAAAGTAGTGTCCTCCACACTGTCATGGAATCCGGCCTTCCTCTCCACTTCTTCCCACTGCTTATGCTCCTCCTCTTCTGTGCCTCCCTCTAGAAATCCCAAAAGCAAGGGTGGACTTAGCTTGAGGCCTATCCAATTGGCTTGGAGGTTCTGCATAGACTTCTTGTAGAGAGGTACCCGTGCCAAAGCCTCCATCATCCGAGTTGGAGTGTGATATTCTTGAATTTTGAGGCCGTGGGACAATGTGTTCCACCTACGGGTGCAAGCATGAACACAATTGTCCCCTAGTAACCTCTCCATATCGTCCAAGTGTGCTATGGCCTAGGCCTGACGATCCATGTACTCTAATAAACCCAGAGAGTTGGTTGCTAGGTGCTGGTGAGCGGATATTAGTGCTGTGGGGTCCCCTGGCTCTGCTCTAATCAGCAGTGGTTCATGTAACTCCGGGTCCATGACATTCCTGACCTCAACTACTCTCTTCTCTTCGTGGTTTAACCATGAGGTCATTGCCATCAGTTGCATGTCCCCTACTGCTATGTTGGGGTCCCACTAAGTGATGTTTGGAAGGGCCAAATTATGGAGGTAAAACTCTTAAAGCTTGGCCTTATCTTCCAATGAACTGGTGTTACATAAATCTATGAATTGCTTGGTGTTTTGGATGTGAGACATACCACTCTGTGCCAACATATTGATTTGGAACTGCAGCCATTGGTTCCTTAGGTACAGGCCATAAGATTTGGCCGGCTGCCTACATTGCAGTGTTTCCATGGCCCAACTGGCCATGCAGGCCAGTTGTGCCTCCTTTTCTTGCACCTGCTGCTTTAGGGATTGTATCTCCATATTTGCCTGCAGTCCCCTTTCCTGTAGCTGCTGGTTGAACTCCTCAAGATCAACTTGCATCTCTTCTTTTCCTTGAGGCTCTACTGAGGGATCCTTGGCTACCATGTCCTTTTCTTTCCTATGTCCCTGCAGCTGGAGCTGTTGTCTGAGCAACTCATTCTCTTCTCTCAACCTGGCTTGCTGGGAGCTTTCCACATGCCTTACTCTTGCCAACTCCCTTTGTGCTTCCTTGAGCCTTTCCTCTAGAGGCCCGATATCTTCTACACCCTTAGATTTAGCTATCCTCATCCACGTGTGGGTTCGTACCCATTCTTCCTCTAGTGCTAAAAATAGTGGCACTGTAAACTTTTGGGGAATAATTCTGACTGCCTCCAAAAAGTTATAATAAGAGCCCAAGTTGGGCTGGGTGTTTGGTTCCATGATAACATCAGTTTTCTCCTCCTTTGGTGGTGACTTGGCTGCTCCCTCCTCCTCTTGTGGTGACTCGGTTGCTTTCTCCTCCATCCACTCAGTTTCCTTCAGCCTAGCCCAAATTTCCCATAGAATAGCCTCAGCATCCTGTAGAGAGGCTTCTGAGCTTAATTTTTCCATTATGTCCCTCCATGAAGATGTTTTTGGGCTCCCCCTCTCATAAGTAATGGAGGCTTTGGAGGGGGATTTATCCCTTGGTGTGGTAGGGGTATCCACGATAGTGATCGGTTCTTTTGATGGAGGCTGGGGTCTGCCAGTCTTAATTCTTACACTCCTCGATTTGAAATACAGAGGAGTCTCCCTCTTTCATTTTTCTTTTGGCTTGGGAGAGGTACTTAGGGCGGCCAGCACAGCTACTGCCTCCCTAGCTAGGATTTTTGCCGATTTCTCCTTCTGTTGTCCTCCTTTCCGGCTTCCTGTAGAAATTCTTGTAGTGGTTGCTTTCGGGCTTCCTGTAGAAAGTCCTGTAGTGGTTGCTTTCTGGCTTCCTGTAGAAGCCGTTTTCAACTTCCCTGTAGAAAGACTCTGTTGCTTTCCTATAGGAATGCTCTACTGTCTTCCTGTAGAAGTACTCTGCTGCTTTCCTATAGGAATTGAGGGCACTATTTTAGCTTGCTTGGCCGAGGGGACTTTTTCTTTCATCTTGGCTTAGGTTTCCTTAGGGGTTCCCTTACTGTCCTGGACTTTCTCAATCCGTTCTACCCTGCTCTGTAGTCATTTTTCCCTGGGCGTTGGGGCAATCCCATCATCCCCTGTTTTGGCAGCCTGCTTTGTTGCTGGTGTTCCTTATTGCTCCTTCTTTAGTGTTTTGCCAGGGGTGTCTTGTCTTTTCACTTTCTTCTCGGCCTGAGTAGGCTCCTTCTCTTCACTGCTAGAAGAAGTGAGCTCCTCGGCTAAGACTCGGATGTCATCATCCTTCGACATATTCCGGAAAATTTCCCAAGAGAGAGGGACAGTGAAAGTCTGGAGTGCATCTTCCACGAGGAGCTTAATAAGCCCATGATGAGCTAGCTAGTCTGGTGTCCCCTCTTTGAGTTTGGTGGCACATTCAGTCATGGACTGCAAGAGGAAATAAGGAATGCTCAATTTTTGTTCTGAGGGCAGGTCCATGTGGTGTCTGAGTTCTGTGAGTAGCCGAAAATGATAACCATATATGATGCTAAATCGCCCCTCGCACGTGATATACTTCATAATTTGGAGGCTGACTTCACTCCAGAACGGTTGTAGGCTAGTCCTTTTGAAATCCATTCTTATCTTCTGAGAATTGTTCTTCTGGTAAGAAGAATTCTTCCTCAGCCTTCCAACCCAGCTTCCTCTCCTCCTTATCCCAAGGCATCCCCATTGGAAGATCAGTCACCTTGTTGATGAGTTGTGGGGTGAGTTTGAGGGTCAGTCCTTTAAAATTGACAACGGCCAATGTTTTTGACTTTGGCTTTAGGGACCGAAGGAATTCTTCCGTAATTTCATCATCGTTCCCTTGGAGCTTGTCACAAAATGACATCCATTATGCACGGGAAAACAGGTCTACCACCTCAGGGGTTTCCCGTAATTTCTTTGAGTCTGAAGGTTCTTTTCGAATGAACCCACCCGGCATGGTATAACTCTGTGTTTTCTCGTGTCTTCACGCAGACTGGGAATTCTGGGTGGATTCTCTCCTCATAGCGTAAAGAAAATATCTTTGGTCGATTACCCTGTGCTGAATTTTCCTGCTCGCATATACAGAAGGAGAATTTTGGGAATTTTCACTTGGAGTGTAGAGCTACGTCTCCATTATACACATAGCCGCATAAAATTTACAATTTTGACAGTGTTTTGATAGGGTATCACTCTCTACAGGAAGGAGTTTTCATTCATGCGTCAAGGAAATTGCTCATGCAGATTACTATGACGATTTCGACAGCAACATATATAAAAAAAATAGACAGAATTGCACTCAAATTTCTCTACCCCTTTACTACGTCGAATGCACCACCTTTGAATTTTTTTTTTTTGCATGGGGAGGTTAAATTCTGCCTACCTCACCGAAATTTTCCACCCTTGACGTGAACAGTCCGCACTGCTTCGGATGTCTTGTTTCCTGTAGCGCTGCTTCCTGTAGAAGTTGTTCTTGGCTTCTAGAGGAGGTTACGGTAGCGCAGGACCAGTCTGAGCGGTAGCAGGACGTTTGAACAGGTCGAAAACTTTGGGTTAACCACTTGCAAAGGAAGAGGACGCACATTCAGCTGGAAAATGGCTGTGTTCATAAATGACTGCAGTGCATCATAAGTATCAACAGGACGATTTCGAATTGCTGCGGAATTCATGGCGTGGGGTTGAGTTGTTCCTGATGATCCGTTGGTCGACGTCACTGCAATCATACCCCATCATGCCCCTCACTGCCGAATTCTCTCCTCTGTATTTACCACCGCCAATCTTGTCATACCTCTGCTTCTTCCCGACTGGACACTTCCCACGTGCCAATTATCCACCCTTTCGGCATAATCGATCCAGTTCGGATCCTACAAGGCAGCTTGACTGGCTGTGGTGGCCAGTTGAGTGGCAACCAGCCTTTTTCAATCCGCTTATTTTCACAGTTGTGCATATTCAGAGTATAGCTTATGCAATTAGACGAAATAAGGTTAGTTACTTACCTGTGTGGCCGTGGATGTGGTTTTTTCCAGGTTTCAAGACGCGGGATGTTGGATCTGCATGCTGCTCCATAGTGATCAAGTGCTAGAGCTTCCCTGCATTGGCTACTACTCACTGTGAGTCTTGGAGACCCGTTCCTCTGGTGGTGAACATGGCATGCACCGGTTCTGCGAGCTGCTAGTGTCTTTGTGGTAGGTACTCTAGCTGGATCAACTGCTATAGGATTCCTATAGGACATCCTGTAGTCGTTTCTCCTCTTAGGGTGCATGCTGACATAATTCGAGTCATGTTGCATAGGTGAAAGCTCTTGAGGTCACCTAAACAGGTGAGTTCTTGAGCCTCAAAAGACCTTATTTTTGAGATTGAAAAAAAACACAATTTTCCTTCTTTGAAAAACAGAGTTCTGGTTACATGTGCAGGTATGCTTGCTCAGATTGGAGTGGCAGTGGTGAAAAGAGGTGAAGCGAGTGGAGGATGGAAGAAAATGGTGGTTGCATGCCTCCTCAGCTGACTTCAAGCTCCAAATCCTTCCCTGTAGTCGATTCTGGCCCGTCCAAAAGTTCTATAGGAAGTTTCCTGTAGAAATACAGAACTTCCTGTAGAAAGTCCTGTAGCTTCATGTAGTAGGCCAAACCATGATCCGGTTGTGCCCAAACTTTGGAAAAATGAGTGTTCATGGTGGGTGTGCATGAGAGGCTATCTGGTAGCTTGATAGGGACCCTTGTCTTTGAGTTGACAGTCCTCCTTTGGTGTGCTATATACCTGCAAATTGCAACACTTTCAGAGATCAGCTTATTTTTTTCTTTTTGTTTCTCTTTTGTTTTTCTTTCTTCTTCTTCTTCTTTTTTTTTTTCGATAGCAGGGGTGCCTCAATGAGGTTTTCACCCCTACCGCCTGCCTTGGGCACCTTAAAAATGTTTTCACCCAAGGATCTTTTTATTCCCATTCTCTTTTTTTTTTTTAGAGAGAGACAGCAGGAGCGCCTCAATGAGGTTTCCACTCCTACCCCCTGCCTTGGGCGCCTCAGAAAGGTTTTCACCCAAGGATCTTTTTTTTTGCATTCTTTTTCTTCTTTTTTTTTGAATATGAAATGATTCTCAGGGTGTGCCAAAAACAAAGGCAGAACCCTTCTCTATGACCAGCACTGATTTTTCCATGGTTTTGACGAACTCTTGCCTTGAAAGAGGTTTCCTGTAGATCTTTAGTCGATGCCCATTGACGAGCATGGGGATGGCTTCTTCATCAATAGTCCGGATAAGGACGGAACCATTATCATTACACTTTTCCACTGCATATGGTCCTAGCCACCTCGTTCTCAGCTTCCCTTTGAAATCCTTATGTCTGGAATCATATAGCAGCGCCTAATCTCCGGGCTGGAATTGTTTGTCATTGAGGTGCCGGTCATGCCACACCTTCCTCTGAAGTTGAGTCATTTCTGAGTGGAGGAGGGCCTACATTCAAAGTTCGTCTAACCCATTCAGCTACATTAACCTTTCTTGTTGAGCATGGTTGAGATCTAGGTCTAGCTGAGCTGCCATCCTCAATGTGTTGTATTCAAATTCGATTGACAGCAAAGCTCTCTTACCATAGACTAGCTTGTAGGGTCTGAAACTGGTTTTGGTCTTCCAAGTGGTGTTGTAGGCCCAAGTGGCCTCAACCAGGTGATCTGCCCAATCCCTTCTGCTACTTCTCACCACCTTGGTCAAGATCCCCTCTAATGCTTTGTTGGTGACTTCCACTTGCCCATTCGCTTGAGGATGATATGGGGTGGAAGTCCTATGCTTGATTTTGTGACGAGATAGCAGGTATTCAATCAAATTGGAGGTGAACTGGCTTCCTTGATCGGTGACTAACTCTCTTGGGTAGCCAAATTTGTAGAAAATGTTTTCTCTTAAAAACTCAACCACCTTTTCTTCTGTTGTTGCTTTGATTGCTTTGGTCTCTGCCCACTTTGTCAGGTAATATGTGCACACAATGATGTAAGACTTTTACCTTGAAGGAAGGTTGATAGGGCCCACAAAGTCCATACCCCACTTCATAAATGGCTCAAGAGTCACTTGAGGTTTGAGAGGCATTTCGTCCCTTAGGGTCGGTTTCCCAATCCTTTGGCATCGGTCACATTGGC
Organism: Pinus taeda; assembly: GCA_000404065.3. Taxonomy (NCBI): domain Eukaryota; kingdom Viridiplantae; phylum Streptophyta; class Pinopsida; order Pinales; family Pinaceae; genus Pinus; species Pinus taeda. The sequence goes on from APFE030146690.1 coordinate 161,975, forward strand.
CGATATATCTTCTGACATCTTCATGAAGAGTGGGCCAATAGTAGCCTGCCTGTAGAATCTTGAAGGCAGTCCTCTTGGCTGCAAAATGTCCTCCACAAGGCCCATCATGACAAGTTAGGAGGATGTCAAAGACTTCCTCCTCCCATACACAACGCCTTAATATCTGATCAGGGCCAAGTTTGAACAAGTTGCCCTCGATCCAAGTGAATGAGGCACTTTTCCTCACGATTCTGCTCTTCTCCTTTGAGGATAAGTGCAGAGGGAACTATGCGGAGCCCAGATAGTTGGCTATGTCAGCAAACCATGGGGAGAGTACTGAGATAGCAAATAGATGCTCATCTGGCATCTGGTCATACACTGTTTCTTCTTCACCTGTAGTCAAATTCACTCTAGACAAAAGTCAGCAACAACATTTTCTTTACTTGGTTTGTCAACGATGGTCAAATCAAATTGCTGCAACAAAAGTAACCATCTAATAATACAAGAATTCACATCAGGCTTATTCATTAAATATTGGATTGCAGCATGGTCAGTATGTACAAATGTTTGATAGCCGGTGATATAGTGTTGGAACTTGTTCAGGGTATGGACCACAGCCAGGAACTCTTTCTCAGTTACCGTATAATTCATTTCCACCTTGGATAAGTTTTTACTGACAAAGTATATAGCATATGGGAGTTTTTCTTCAACTTGTCCTAAGGTCGCCCCTATGGCTTTGTTCGAGGCATCAGTGTGGATGTGGAAAGGTAGGGCCCAGTTTCGGCCTCTCAGAATTGGAGCAGACACCAACTTATCCTTCAACTCATTCAGGGCCTTCTGGCAGTCATCCGACCATTTAAACTCAACATCTTTTGCTAAGAGGCCAAACAATGGCGAGGCTAGCTTACTAAAGTCTTTAATGAATCTGCGGTAATATCCTGCTAAGCCTAGGAAACTCCGGACATCTCTCACCTTCTGAGGAGGGGGACCCTTTTGATGATAGAAAATTTGTTAGGATCCACCTGTAACCCTTGGCGAGAAATGGTATGGCCTAACACGGTCCCTTCAGTCATTAGGAACTCACATTTCTCAAGGCTGAGGGAGAGGTTCATCTCAATGCACTTGCTCAAAAATTTTACCAGGTTGGACAAGGATTCCTGGAAGCTAGACCCGTAAGGAGTAAAGTCATCCATATAGATTTCTACCGAATCATGGACCAAATTAGAAAATATGCTTAATACAGCTCTCTGGAAAGTGGCAAAGGCATTACATAGCCCAAAGGGAAGGACACGGTAGGCAAAGTTACCCCATGGACAAGTGAAAGTGGTCTTATCTTGGTCCTCCGGGCTGATTTGAATTTGCTTGTACCCGCTGAACCCATCTAGGAAAGAGAAAAACCTCTTCCCTACCAGACCATCCAACACTTGATGTATGAAAGGTAAAGGGAAGTGGTATTTCTTGGTGGCTTTGTTCAATTCTCTGTAGTTCACACTGATTCTCCATTTCTGATTTTTCTTAGGCACCAACACCAGAGGGGAAACCCATTCGCTATCCGAGATGGGGTAGATGAATCCCGCATCCAACAATTTTTGCACTTCTTCTTTAACAATTTCTTTGATGGCTGGATTCATCCTCCTCTGAGGTTGCCTGACTGGTTTACAGTCCTCCTTGATGTAGATATGATGAGTACAGATTGAGGGATGGATTCCCTTCATTTCCTTGTGGCTCCAAGCAAAGGCCTCCAAATGGCGGGTCAAGAGGCTACATAGCTCCTTTTCCTGAGAGGGAGAGAGAGAGGAGCTTATCTTCAAAGTCTTCTCAGGGCCAAACTCCACATTCTTAACTATGGGGGTGGTCGGATTAGTGGCACCTAAGTCCACTAAAGCATTGGCCTGGGTGTCTTCCACCAACTCTTCCAAGGATAGCTCACTAGGGGGAGGATTTTGGATTAAGTTTTCAATCAAATCATCCACGATTGGAGGACCTCCCTTTCTAGCTTCCACTGTGCATAATGGTGTAGAGTAGACCTCATCCTCTTCTTCTTCTTCCAACCAGAGGGGTAAGTCATGTTCTAGCAAAGGTTGGGCAGGAGGGTATAGGATCAGCTGTTTGGACATAGGCCCATTTTTTATGGTCATGCTTCCGGCTCTGAAGCTGATGTACGCATCTCCAGTGGCCAGCCAAGGCCTTCCCAAAATAAGGGGATAACCTGTGAGTTTTGCCTTAGGTTGGAGGACCAAAAAGTCTGCAGGGTATTCCCAGGAGTCAACAGAGACCAAGACATCCTCCACAATCCCTTCGAGAGTCACGGTGGAGCGGTCTGCCAATTGCAGCACTGTCGAGGTCTTCCTTAGGGAACTCTGAAGATTGAGCTTAAGCATGGTGTCCCTGGTCATCACATTGATGGCAGCCCCTATATTAATCAGAGTGTGGCGTATAATGGTGCCATTGATGTGGACATCAACTACAGGGCTCCCAGGGTCCAAATACTTCGAACAGATTACTTGCCCCAACATGAGATCGGATAGTTGTCCTATGACATTGATGGTCGATGCATCTTTCTTTCGCCTGCCTGGGTGCCTGAAACACTTCTCTCTAATCAATTTGTTGTATATTGGTACATCTTTGATGGCCTAGAGAAGTGGAATTTTCACACACAACTGCTTCAGTTCTCCCAAAAGCTCATCCTCCTCTGGGTTGGGTTGTGTGGTCACTGTGAGTCGCTCAGGAAAGGGTGGAATGGCTTGGGGTTCACTTTCCTGTCTCTCTTCCTCCTCTTCTAAGGGAGGAGGTTGGCATTCTAGAAGGACTCTCCCAGATCGCAGGTTGATCTCCTGGATCTCCACAGCATAGGTAGGGCATGTTGTCTCCCCAGTATATACCTACTGGGCCTGTTTTTTCTTGGGGTTCAGGTTCGGTTAAGCAGGAATTTGGGGTTGTCTTGGAGGAGCAGGAGGTAATGGTTGAGGTTGAGTTGGTGGTGGAGGAAAAATGGCAAGAGGAGTGTTGTATTGGGGCCTCCACCCCGATTGAGGTGCATTCCACTGAGGTTGTGGCTGGGCATGAGAGTGAAATGAGTGAGAAGGAGGTCGAGTTTGGTATGGAGATGGATAAGACCATGGAGGAGGCACGGACCGGGAAGGATGAGTAGGGGGACCCCAAGAAGGCATATGAACAGGTTGGTTGGGGTGGTAATAAGCTTGGGATGACCCTTGCATTCCCTGCTAATAAGGTCTGGATCCATGAGGCCTCCTTTGGTTGAGGAAGTAGAGAGGTTCAGTAGCCACCTCGGTCCCTAGGTACATGGCTTTAAATCCAGGCAAGGTAGGGCATTGATTGGTGGGATGGTCTTCCTCATGCACGAAACATACCTCTACTGAGTGTAATGGGCACTCATTCTTGGGGTGCTTCCTTGTGCATCTAGGACAAAAAAATGGCCAAAGCCCTCTCAACTTCTTCTTTCTTTTGTTGAATTCGGAAGGTATCAAGTTGCATGGCAATGGTATGTCTCATTTTGCTCTTAAGGTCTTCCATCTGGTTAGCAAATTCATGCTTGGAGAAAGAGGTGCTAGCTAAGAGATGATTCCCCCTACCTCTCTTCCGGGCTGCCCTAGAATGGTTTATAAACATGGTCTTTATGTCCTCATAAGTTAGTTGGTAGATGTCTCCTCTAGCCAGCAAGTTAAGGGTGTCCAGAAGGTCTTCAAGGACTCCTCGGAGCAGATCCAACTTCAGGGATTCCGGGTCAAGTGTGCAGCTGGCCCGTTTATATAACTAAGTTGGAACCTTTCCTCATAGTCTTCCAAAGATTCATCACTGCCCATGGTCATCCGAAAGATTTCTCCCTTAGTTTCCTTGGACCTACAGTAGTCTTTGTACTTGCCGTTGAAAGCTTGTTGCATTTGAGCCCATGTGGTGATACTGTTTCCAGGTAACCCCATGAACCAGTGTAATGCTGCATCCTTGAGGGTAGAGGGAAAGAGTTTCAGCTTTTGCTCATCCTCATCATAGTCATAAGTTCGACAAAGGACAACAAACTCAAACAGGAAGGTATCAGGGTCCTCAGTAGTCAGACCATGGAAATGAGGTAGCATAGAGGAACTTATGTTTTTCATTTTCATGTCTCCATTGGTCTCTCAGATGGGAAAGGCACCCTCTATTCTCTCGTCTTCTCTTCTACCGTTTCGGTTTTCAGCCATGGCTTTTGATGGAATGTTTCCTAACTCTTCTTCTGCTATAGGATCTTCGTATATCTCAGGAGGTTCACCTATAGGGTCTTCTGGCTCATTGTCACCAGAGAAAAGAGAAGGTTGACTCAGTGATGTGGTGGGGGTGTTGGGTAAGAATTTTCTGGTTTTATCTCTGGTCCTATGAGGCATGAAATGGAAATACTTTTTCTTACTTTTCTTGTATTTTTTCTTGTACCTGCAAAACAAGAATAGATTGAACTACAACTAACTATCTTATTGAAAGGAAAATGCGGAATTGAAATGAAAGCAGGAAAGGACTAATCTATTTTGCAGAATTGAAATGCGGAATTGAAATGCTAATTTACGCTTGCAGAATTGAAATGCTAATCTATGAAAGCAGGAAATGTCTACTCTACTTTTGCGGAAATGAAATTGGAGAATGGAAATGAAATAAACTACTTAGCAGAAGGTTGTAGTGGAAAATAGAAGAAAAGAAACAATCAACAATACTCTGACGCTTCCCCGACAACGGCGCAAAAATGATGGTGGGCTCCAGTATTGCAGCAATAATTCTGCAACTCCTGGGACTCCCTTCTTTACTTTTATCAACCCGGTTGTTTGTAACAAACTTGGAAGCGACGATGTTGTATGCACAAGTACTAGCTCTTGCCGCAACTGTCACTTGGTCAGCCGGCACAAGTCCGCTAGGGGCTTTAGCCAACTTCTATGAGTTCTCAGAAGAAGCTTTTAAGTGATGGATGAAAGCTAACTCAAAGGAAGCTAATCTACTTGCGAAAAGTGATTGACAAACTAAAGGAAAATGCAAACCCTAGCAAACCCTAATTCTACCTGCTAGTCCTACAAATGTAAAGATGAGGGTGAAAACTACTGAAAGAGATGCCATTACTTCTATTAAGGTAAAAGACATGTGTTTAAACTACCTTTTTCCTAAGAAAGAATCTTTTTGTATTTTTTGATTAAGTGTCGATTTTCACATGCATATGCTTGAACTGTGCTTTACTATGCTGGGGTGGATCAAGGAAGAGGAATGCTTGGAAATGGTTGGAAAGGTTTAGAGAGGGTCTAAGGAATCCCTAACACTCTTCCAGAGAGTTTCAAAAAGTTTGGTTATCAGGAAACCTCACTTGTGAGCTTCTACAGGAAGTTTGCAGGGGTTCTACAGGATGTTTCAGAACTTCTACAGGATGTTTCATAATTTCTACAGGATGTTTGGAAATCAGTTTCTAGGGGATGGATGAGTGAGGGGAGGTGCATGGATGGATCTGGAGATAGGATAGGGGTCTAAAAATGGCCTAAGGACTAGTAGGTGGATCGGTGAAGAGGTGTAGAAGGCTGACTTGGCTTGAAGAGGGCTAAGGAAACGATGAGTAAGGAGGTAAGGATTCGTGGACAAAAAGGATAGATGGGGAATGAGAAACTTAGCTAAGAGACAGAATAGGTGGCTCAGATGACACTTTGGGTGGATGAAAGAATGAAGAAGATGCCCTGCACAGTGTACCTTGATCAAATCAACAAAGGTTTGGAAATGATCAAATCATGAACTAGTCTAGTCTAACCATCAGCAACATAAATGAGCAGCAACTTTATTTGGGGAGAAAACCTTATACACCATCTATGCAAAGAAACATTTCAGATGTCAAAACCCATGACTAATATCTGCTAATAAAACAAGCACACTAAAGATTGCATAATCAAGCAAACTAGTGTTTTTTGTGAGGCATCACTGTTTCCTCAATTCCAGCCCCAAATCCAATAAGGATGAGGTGAAACTAGGAGTGTAGTTGTCCCTTTTCTTGGAGGTTTTGCTATTATTATCCTACCAAAGCACCTAAACCAATATCATTCATAAACAGTGATCTATTCCAGAAACATAATGAAATCTACTTAACAGAAATATGTTCAAATGCATAAAGGAAAACAATGATACGTAAAGGAAAAGTAACAATACAGAAAGGAGGACCTAGGCTCTCAGGTTGGGCCCAACCCTGAGAACTTTGGCTCCTATGAAAAACTCAGATTTGATAAGAAACCAAACTGCTTCTCATTATCCAAAAATAATCATAAAAGTCATGCCAGAAATGGCTACAAAGGAAGAAAATAGAACTGCAGCACTGAGGTGCAAAGTACATAATAGTTTCAAAAGTCTTTTTACAAAGGCTGAGGCCTCAACATTTATAGATCACGAGGGACCTAGCTGGCCTGCTCAATTTGTGGAACTCAGCTATCAAACTGTGAGTTGAACAATCCCTTTTTAAATGCTGCTTAGCTGCCTTCAAAATTCGGTTTGGTGGTCTTTGGAGCTCGGAGTTGGGGGTGAAGATCCCGAGGAAGGGTCATTTAATGCCACAGGCAACCCCCCTTCAAGTCCTCACCTCAGGCTTGGCTGCCTTATAGCTCATGATTTCTTTGACTTTGATCCAATATATGTCAAAAAACCTGAAATAGACACGTGTTAACCACCTAGGAAAAGTGACTTCCCTTATTCGTACCAAAGACATAAACATACTAAAAATAATGCATAAACTATAGAAAATGATGGATTTGAACAAGGACTGAACAAGGATAATTAGGGCAAATGAGCCCAACAATTTACCAATTTTGGGGCTCATCAACTGGATTCCAAAGCTTATAACACTTTAAACCATCCTTATACCCAATAAAGATGCACTTTTCAGATTTACTATCCAAGTTGGTTCATTTCTCCTTTGGAACATGTACATATGCATCACATCCAAATACCCTCAGATGTGAAAGAGAGGGTTTCTTACCAGTCCATACTTCTTGTGGAGTCTTATCCTCCAACGCTGATGAAGGTGACCTGTGA
>APFE030146690.1:171928-212761 GCA_000404065.3 Pinus taeda
ATGCACCTGAGTCAATCAACCATGCCTCATGATCTACATGTGTACTTGAAGAAGCCAAGTACACATCCCCACCTTCATCTGAGGTGGTTTTTGCCTCTGCAGAAGGAGCATCGTCAAATCCTTTTCCTTTATTAGGAGCTTTAGATTTACACTCCCTTTGAAGTGCCCTTCCTTTCCGCATTTCCAGCACACCACCTTTGTAGGTTTTCCTGGAGATTTAGATCTCCCTCTAGATTTAGATCTCCCACTCGATGACTTATTTTTGTTTCTGTTCTGGGAACGTCCTCGTACAGACAAGGCATCACCATTCTGGTTGTCCATATTTTTCCGTCTCATCTCCTCCGTCAGCAAGGCTGAGACTATTTCATCAAACTGCAAAGCAGTTGCATTGCTACCTATTGCAATAACCAGACTATCCACGAATCTGGTAGAGAACACAACAAACTGATGCACTTATCTTCATATGAAATTTTAATATCAACAGATAATAACTGACTTACCACAGTATTAAATGCATTCAGATGCTCTGTCACCGAGTCTCCATCTTTCATCCTCAGGTTATACAGCTTTTTCCGCAACAATTTATTCACCAGAGACTTAGATTGGTACAAAGTCCCTAACTTTTCCCACAAAGCCTTCGTCGTAGCTTCCCCTGATACATTCAACAACACTGAATCTGAGACACACAATCGTATTGTGCTCTTTGTCTTCCAATCCAACTTCTTCCATTCTTCATCGGTCACTCTCGTTGGTTTAGTACCCGAATCTACTGTGATCCACTGATCTTTATCCACCAACAGATCCTCCATCTTTAGTTTCCACAACTCAAAACTCTGACCATTGAACTTTTCAATCTCTATCTTTCCGCTGCTCGCCATCTTCTTTCACCACCAGAATCGATCTCGTAGATCTCTTACTGAACAGGGTCTACCACAGGGGGTTTCGCTCAATGATTTGCTGGTTGTCCCAAATGTAAGTTTTAACCCCGTACAGAAATTACTTGCATACGAATTCTAAATCACATGAAAAATAAAATTGCGAGAGCATAACACATAAAACACATATACACAAAGATTTTCCACTGGATCCCAAAACCAGGACTACCAGCTTGATTTTTCATTATGTTCCTTTCAATGTTACAATACATATTTATACATGCCGAAGCATCCAATACCATGGATTTAAAACCATCGCGTCCAAAAACCATGTGCGAAAATCATGCACAAAACCATAGGTAGGTCCGCCCAACCTAACATAGGGTCCAAAACAAAAAATTCCCGGGGCGCTACCCCAGACCCCATAAAGTGGGGTTACGGGTACCCCTCAAACCCCCTATTAACTATGTGGAAAGAATATAACACAACCCAACATCATGAACACAATATTGCTAGGAAAAATTAAATTCACAACTTAAATGAAATAGGGGTATTTCACCCAAGGTGCAAACCTTCCATTTCCTATGTAATATTTCTTCCTTATGCTGACAGAATTATTTACTCCTACTTCTACGAAATCATCTGTGCCTGGGCCACTTCTCTCTGATCTCCTGCATCTCCTTCCTTGCATCTATGTGGGGACAGATCTTTTTGACCTGACTTGACTATGTGCTTCTTGTCATTCCTTCCCTCTTGTTGTAGTTCATCATCTCACACGACATCAATTGTTGTTGTGTACTCTCCCTGAAACAATGTTGGCTACTCTATCCTTTCTCTTGCAATGTTGATATATAAAATAAATAAATTCATTATCATAATCAACATGGGGACTTAGTCCTACCTCTAATAATTCAGATGCACCTATCTTTCTATCCTTCTAGTTACCTGCATCTGACTCATTTGGCCTAACTTTGAGGACATTCTCTTCTTTCAATGAAGAGAAATAGAGGATCTACTCCCATAGAGTAGATGGTCCTCTTTCTTCTTTCAGACCTTCAATGGACAAGTCCTAATAGGAGAATTTCTTTACAGCCTCTCCTCCTTTGCTTCCATTTAGGCTTTTTCTTGGTCCCGCATCGGTAGAGTACACTCCTTTTGTTCCTCTTTCTTCACCCAAGTCTTCTTGATGCATTTCCACCTTTGTAATGAAGGGCTGATTGGGTGATTTCTCCCATTCTTCACTTGAGGTGATCCAGGTGTATACTGGTGGCCACCCACCTATTCCACTTGGACCCCCACCATTGTTTCTTTCAGTTTTTTAGTCTCCTTATTTGTAGCACAATTTTCTATTTTTGGCAGTTTTTCGGGTCCTGAACTTCCAGAGCCATTTTGAGGCCCTAAACAACATTTTTTGGGAAAAATGAAACCAACATAGGTTATGTATCATGTTGGTCATTCAAAAGTTGTAGTCCCTGGATAGATATTTCTAATGAGGTATTGTGCACATCAAACAGAGATTGTATGCCAAAGTTACGACCCCGTGAAGTTGATGTACCAATTTACCCAAATGGGGCCCATAGTTTGGCACTTCATCTCCTAGGGTTAGGTTTTTGGATGATTAGGGTTTTCCATTGTTTCTCAATAATAAATAGGCCTTTGACCCTCATTGTAACGTAGTTCAGAGGCATGTAGATGCCACATCTCTTCTTAGAGATAAGTTACCATCACCCGAGCTAGTCTTATTTCCATTCTGTTTGTAAGCATATTTCAGTATTTGATATTAATGAAATGAAGTGTTGTTTCTATTGCATATTTGTATTTATGGTTATATCTGTAATTTGTTACATTCCTGTTTAAATCTGGATCATGAGGCTTGCACTGATTGTAGCTGGAAATTATAGATGGCTTTCTTCCTCTTTTATTCAACAAGTCCTTTTGATACAGAGTGTTAAAAGACAAAATCAATTTCCTTTTCTCTTCTACTTCTTCTCATCCTTAATGGTCAAATTGCTTCATTTCGTTTCTTCTTTTGAGATGCATACCTCGACTTCCCATGTATACAACATATTATCTTATGCCTAACGTTTCCACAGTGGTAGCAATCAACATGATATAAGACTGGAACAAAAGGATTTCTATATGTTGTAACACCCCGTCCCAGCTCTACCCAAAGTAACCATGCCAACCAGTGTAAATATGAGGATAGATTTTACTACAATCAAATTCAACCTCCTAGGTGACCTTAAGGAAGTGGAATCGATGGAACATCACATACAATCATCCAATATCATTAACAAACCCCTCACGAGATAAGTCAGCCACTCAGATAGCCTGTCCCTGGGTCCCACTACTATTCTACAACTCTTAGCCCTCATTTACTCAAAGTCACTCTCACAGGCCTACTTGCGAGTAACTTTGGTTTAGAATTGCCAATTCTGTGCCAGTGACTTCGGGATTTGAGCCACTTTTCTAGCCTATAATCTCAACCACTTCCCAGAACTTGTTGTCACTTTGAGAAATCATTAAAAACACATTAACAATGTTGGTCAATCAAAATTCACCCTTGGGACTAGGCCTAAGCATCTCCAATCGAGACTGACATTCTGTCAAACACTTGGCATCAATGCAACCCACATGTCTAAGATGTGAGATAGAGTATAAATGACTAAAAACACTTATGAAATATCATCAAAAGGATCACCTCCTTCTCCATTGAGCTACTAGATCATCAATTAGGTCTTGCATCAATCCATTTAATAGTTACAAGTAAATACATGAAATAACCATGACATAAACCAGTCACATAACCATGCTTATAACAAGCATTAAACCATGCAAATAATAGAGATAAGGCAACCATTAAATCCATATATAAATCAGTGCAAAAGTAAGAGAACTTAGCTTTTATAATCATAGGAAAATCCAACTAGGTTTGGGACTTCCACGTACCACTTGACCATAGACATGGTTGAACCAAATCTCTCTTTCATCCAGCCACCCCCGTGCCATATTCTAAGGATGAATGTGGGATCTCATAGAACAACCAATCCAATAACAATCAAGGGAATCCAGAGGTTAAACCACCTCCACCATCATCCAATCATGCTCACACAAAAACTGGTGCTCTGATCACAACTGAACATAACTTCGAATTCCATCTGGAATATATCATTATCATTGAGGAATTTTCTGTCTCCTTGTCTCTCAGGATTTACCAAAATCCAAACCCAGATCACTAGGCCCTAAACTGAAACTTCTCCCTTAGGCTTTACTATGTATCCCGCCAAAACCAGTCAGGGGATTCCTAGGCCTTTGGGAATGAACCTTGATACCACCTCCACCCTGAATTCCGAAATCTATCTGGTAATTCCAAAGTTCCAAAACTTAAATAAACATCCCAACATACCATGACATTCGAAAAAAGGCTAGGCTAGCCTGAAGACCACTATCATAACCTGGCAAAACCATGCCACCAACAACAAGAGAAACATACACCAACATGCAAATCCATGCATGTCCAAACCAACTAGGAAATCACACATGCAAATGGTTACCTGCAAGTATTCATGTTGAAGATTCTTGATCCTTCTTTTCTTCCTTGATCCTTTCTTCCTTTTCCTTTCCTTTGCTTACTTTTCCTTCCTTTGCTCCAACACTAGAGTGCTCCAAGAAAACTCTAAGTGACCAAGAGAGTGAGAGAGAGAGATAGAATAATGAGATAGCTCCAAACTTTAACTTGAGAAAAGCCATGAACTAGTCCTCAGAAGCCTTTTTATGCATGAGGCCTCTAATTTATTCATTTTCCATTATTTTCCTTCAATTTCGTCCTCGCATGCAACATGTGACCTTTTACCTTCCTTTCCCCTAATTTCCTTTATTTTCTTAAAAAAATGTGTAAAAAAATTGTTTTTCCTTTTAATTCCTTTCCTTAGCATTTGAAAATTTCCTTAGCCAAAACACACATCCTATGATGCCCAATAGGATATGTTGCCCAACATTCAACTTGGAATAAGTGTCCCTTACCCGTGGTCATATTTTTCCTTTATTAAATTTTGTTACATGAACTTTTCACCAAGACTGTGACAAAACTCTCCCCCTTGGGGAACACCATCCTCAGTTTTAAACCACTCTAAGATCTCAGCAAAACCGCTGAGAAGTAGACATATTGCCTATGGAGCTTTATAACTTAGCTCATTGCATTATTTACAATTAAGAACCTCCCAAAAAAAAAAAACATCATGACAACATGACAAGATAACACCCATACTAATTATTGAATATTTATAACTTAGCTCATGGAGATATTTCCATCCATATGCATATACATATACAATATAAAAACATCAACAAAACATATGCCAACCATAATCAAAGTAGCTTCTCATCCGTTCTCTCCCATGTAGCTTCTTTAGGCCCAAAGTGCTTCCACTACACTTTAACTTGCTCTATGGCCCTGTTCCTCAATATGAGATGTTTCCATTGTAGTATGCACTAAGGCTCCAAGTGGAACTCTCCTTCTTGCTTCACCTACAATACCGACTAATCAATAACATGATCAACATCCTTTATATACTTCATAAGCAATGAAATATTGAAAACATCATGGACTTTCACTATTGGAGGTAGTGCAAGTCTATATGCCACTTGTCCAATCCTATTAAGGATCTCAAAAGACCTGCAATACTATGGTGCCAACTTGGCATATGAACCAATCCTCAAAAATATTTTCTTGGGCTTGATGCGCAAATACACATGCTCCCCAACCTGAAACTCTTTAAACACCTTGTGTTGATCTGCATAACTCTTCTGTCTATCCTAAGCTACCTTTGGATTCTTCTTTATAACCTGCATTTCCTGGTCCATGTCTGCGAGCATGTCCAATGCAATACGTACCCTATTCAATAGATCACTCCAGCTTATGTAAGTGTTACAACTCTGCCCATACAATGCCTCAAAAGGACTCATCCTCAATGACTCATGATAACCGTTGTTGTATGCAAACTAAACAAATGGTAGATACTCTTCCCATTTCCTCTAATGGTGCATCACATATATCCTCAACATATCTTCCAATATCCTATTCACCCTCTCTAACTAACCATCTTTCTATGGATGATAAGTTGTGCTGAAGGCCAACTTTGTATGTAAGCCTGCAAATAGCTCCTTCCAAATCTTGGAAGTGAAATTTACATCCCTGTATGACACAATATTCTTTGGAACACCATATCATCTCACTATCTCTCTAATGAACACATTCTACCTCACTCAATGAATATGTAGTCTTTACTGGAATGAAGTGAGCTACCTTGTTCAACCTGTTGACCACGACCATAATAGAATCATGTTGATTTACTGTCCTCGGAAGACCTATGATGAAATCCATGGAAATGACCTCCCATTTCCATTCTGTAATCGTTATAGGTTGTAGTAGACCACTTGGATGCTTGCACTCCGCCTTTACCTACTAACAATCTAAGCATCTAACCACGAACTCCACCACTTCTTTCTTCAGATTCGGCCAATAATAGATCTTCTTTACCACCGTCAATGTCTTTTGATATCCTGAATGACCCGAATAAGATTTCACATGAAATGCCCTCAAGATAAGCTTCTTGAGCTCACTACAATTTGACACATATGTCATGTCTCAAAACCTCACCAAGCCATTTATCATGAGATGATAGTCTCCATCCTGATCCATTCTACCTGTACGTATACCTATGTATGTACTATGTTGTAACCTGTGCATGGTCTCCATGTATTTTTCATCCAGGTGACCTACCTGCAAAATCCTATCCTATAGCTTTGTCCCATAAGATCTTATAGCTGCTATATGATTTACCTATACCTTCTTACTAAGAGCATCTGCAACCTAGTTCTCCTTCCCTTTGATGTGTTTGATCTTGAAGTCAAACTCACAAAGGATGGCCAACCATCTAGGTTTCTTGGAATTTAGATTCAGTTGGTCAAAAAAATTCCTCATCCCACTATGATCACTCATCAATGTGAACCTCCTGTCTAGAAGATAATGTCTCCACATCATTAATGCATGTGCTAGCCTCGCTAGCAAAAGGCCTAAAATATTATCCGTATATGCTCCTAAAGTTTCCAAAATTGCTTAAAATCATCTCATGGGATCCATATATGCTCTTGAAAACTTCATCATTCGCTCAAAAATCATCCAAGGGTCAAAATTATTGTAAGAGGAGAGCCCTTAAAAGGGCGGAAATACACTATCGGGAGGCGAAAATGCTTGAAAAACCATGAAAAACCCTCAATCACAGTCTTAAATAGAGGAAGGAACAGTCACTATTAGATCTGGCTGATCAACAGCCCAAATCTAGGCAACTAATTGCAATCGGCTGAGCAGAAGGGACAGTTTAACATCTAGCGCATGACACCGTCGATTAGCGATCGTCGATGATCAGATTAGCGGGTCGCATCGACGGGAAGCATATATTATATATATAAAGGCCCAAGGAGTGAGCGATTAGCGATTGCGATTTATCACATTGCTGATATCGCATCAACAATATACCACAGGTGGGGCCTAGGCACAGGCACGTGTGCGACCCAATGGGCCAGACCCAATGTGATTATATGCGATATTTGATAACATTTTAGGTCTATGAGAAGGCCCGTTTTCAACGTTTTCTGTGTATTTTAATTGTTTCAACGAAATACAAAGGAAGCATTGGGGTTGTGCGATATCAATGGAACCCAAACCCGATGGCTTTTGAGAAGCAAAGTACATATGTTTTCAAGTCTGCAAAAGGCCAATTTCATGTTTTTTTCATGTATTTTCGTTATATAATGAAAATACAAAGGGAGCATTAGCAGGTAGTGATTGCGATAGTTGAATGTATGATAGTTGAAGTTGGCAAAGCATTCTTTCATGCATTTCTTTCAGTGTTTTGCATATTTCATTATATAAGGAAAATACACAGGACAGGCTAAATGCGACTTGCGATGGCGATGAGGGTAGACCTGAGCGATAATTAAACCACATTTTAGGACTTTTGAAGTCCAAAATACATAAAGAAGTCGGAATTTATCAGTGATGGTTGTGTTTTCTATTTAAAACAGAAATATACATTGTTTTCAACAAAGGTACACCATAGGACAGTGTTGTTCTGCTATAACAGAAGCATGCATTGTTAAATCATTAGAAGGGCCACAACACGTGGCAGCCAGAAACAGAAAGATCAGGGAGCTTAGATAGTGCAACAACCACTCCAACAAACATTATGGAGTATATCTCGCACATGATAACTCCCAGACAGTGCAACAAGCCACCCAAAATATCTAAAAGTGGTTACTTTACTGTCAGAAGTAGAAAAGTCCAATCCCACGCTTTCTAAGAGGGCATAAAATCAGTTAACAATGCATACCAGGCAGATTAAGACTCCGAGCCTCTTAGAGCTTAGGAGTATTGTAAATAGGCTATAAATAGCTAAAAGTAAGATGTAATAGAGGTTCAACTTTTGGAGATTATTCCTTCTTTGTTCATTCAAGCTTCTCATCTTCATTCTAGCAATATAAGCTTCTTTTGCCATTATATGTTCAATTTCCATTCTCTTTGTTGTTCTATGCTTACACTTGAACAATTTGTTCATGTTTTCTTTGTGTCTAAGGCTAGATAACTATCATCTTATCTCTTCTTTGATATATTATATTCGCAAGCTTCTTTGTTTCCTGTAGCTAGTCATCCATGTGTGGTCATATATGCATCTGCTAGTACAATGAGTATTCTCTTTTGCTGCCTGTATCTAGCCATTCATTTATGTTTATGTATGCCATCTGCTGGTACAGTCAGTGTTCTCCATCTATCTACTGAATCTACAAATTATTGAGCATTAGTGGTCTAAAGCCTTGTATTAGTGAGAGTGTTCATGCATGTCTTGAGTGAAAATAGAGCTAAAATGGTTATCTAACTTGCTTCAAACCCTCATTTATTCCAATAGTTTAGATAAAAATATTGAAGACTATATTTTACTAGGCATCTCTGAGCTACAACCTAGGAGAGTTTCCTGGAGCGCTAACATAATTGGCACCGTTGCCGGGGAGAGGAAACTGAAGCTCAACTTCCCTGGGAAACGACATAGATCCAACTTTGATGATAGACAAATTCTGCACACTTTTCTAGTTGTAATCATCTATCTGGCAACTCTACTAGAGGACGAACCTCTTGGCGACTCCACTTCATAGTTTTGGCTCAGTTTGTGAGGCATACTTGGAGAAATCCTCAAAAGCTACATGCTAATCCAGTGCCTGACCCTAAAAATATCATCAAAGAGAGAAAGGTATTGTAGAAAGGAGCATCAGGTTTAGGTAAACCTAAACAATCTCCTATATCTCTTCAATAAATCATTGTAATAAAACAAATACATGTTGAGATTATAACATCTAATACTAGCAATGAAGAAAAACTCTCAGAGATTCATAAAGCTCCTTATTCTTTAGGTTCTCCTTTTGTTGTAAGCCCAAAGGAAACCTCACCTCCTATCCATCATACTCCTTTAGTCTTATCAATCACTCAACCCTCTATCATTTAGACTACCAGTACTATTTTAGCCACCACAGCTATGGCAGGCCCACAAGCACCTACGAAGATGGAAAGAATCATAGCTGCTAGGTATGGACCTCTAATATTGCCCACTCCTTTGAATGCCATGGCTACTGGAGAATATCATAAATATAGGCCTAAGTTCACTAGCACTGAAGGTGTTACTGCTGAAGAACATCTTGAGTCATTCTATAGCTATGCTAATAATCTAGACATTAGTGAAGATGATGTGTGGATGAGAGTCTTTGTCCAAATCCTAGATGGAGAGGCTAGAAAATGGTTTAGAAAACTAACCCCCAGATGTATAGCAAATATTGAAGCTTTAGATGATGCATTCCTAAAGCATTGGGGGGATAAGAAGGATCTCCTCTACTACTACACTGAGTTTGGGAACTTAAAGAGGGAAAATGGTGAGTTATTGTTTGATTTCAATAAGAGGTTTAACCATATGTACATCAAGATACCAGTTGAAGTAAAAACCACTACTACCTCTGCTAAACTCACCTATGCCAGTGATTTTGATTCTGACTTTTACCTACTATTGAGAGAGAGGCGATGTGCTACTTTTTCTAACATGTAGGATGTAGCCTTGGAAGTGGAATCAAATATCATGGTTGCAGAGAAGCTCAAGGGAAATGTTGATAGAAGAAGACAGAGGGGCAAGTCTTCATCATCCTTAGATCCTAAGATAGATAAAATGACCAAAATGATCAAGTCATTAGCCTCTGAAATCTCTAAGTTGAAGGTTGAGCAGCACCCGAGGAAAGGAAGAGTGCCTAATACCTTTGCTCCTAGAAATTCAAATCCAAATTCATATAGAAGAACTAATGAGTAGTTGCAGCTTTTGAAAAAAAACAAATATGCAAATGAAGACCAAAGGGTGAAGGCTCCTTTTCAGAATGCAGTCATGGAAGAAGAGCAGTTTGAAGAAGATGATGAGATCCATTTTCTAGAAGACAAAGGCAATGCTTCCTTTTTGACCTCAGCTACCTATGAAAAATCATTATGCAATGACCAGATCAGCCAAGAATGGGATGGTGAAGCTATTCTACAAACTGTAGATTAGCAAAGATATAATTTGAGGTCAAATATAACTAATGCCAAGGAAACTCCTGTTCAAAGAACTGTTGTCCCTGAAGTACAACAAGCTAATAAGCAAAAACAACTGGCAGTTGATCTCATCATCCTCAAAGCTCCAGCTCATGAGGTAAGAGGCCTTGACAAGTCTCCTTCTCCTTTCAGTTTTCAATCAGAAATTAAGAAGCTAAGAATACCTATGTCTCTGATTGAACTAGTGAAGAACAAATCCTTCCAAATATCCATCCTCGAGGCCCTTGAGCCTAAAGCCATCCAAGCCTCCACTGATTATGTAAATCTGTGAGATGAAAAGCTAGCTATTATTCTCAGCCCAATGATTGAAAATTGTGAAGATAACTCTCCATCATTCTATGTCTCTTTGACTATTCATGAAAAAATCCTTCACAACTACCTTTTGGACACTGGATCCAACCATAATCTAATGCCCAAGGCTATCATGGATGAGTTGGGTCTTGACATCACTAAGCCTTATCATGACCTATTTTCTTTTGACTCTAGAAAAGTGAAATGTTTAGGATTAATCAAGGACCTAGCCATCACTTTTTCTTAGCTGCCTATGAAAAGCATGATGATGGATATTGTGATGGCAGATGTACCCCCCAAGTTTGGTATGTTACTTTCTAGAGGTTGGATCAAGAGGTTAAGTGGATCATTACAAAATGACCTATCTTATGCGCTATTGTTCCAGTTTTCGGAGGAGAGAGCAAGAGATTCTACAAAGAAGCTCATCTGGATTATATAATCAACGATGAAAAGAATCCTACCAATTATCCCATATATGCTATCGACACTAATTTTGGAGTGTGTATTCTTCATATTGAAGAATCTTAGTTGGCCTCCACGCAGCTCAAGAAACCAGTTTGCCAGATCGCAGAGGAAGAAAACCCACAGATTTGGGATATGTTTTTTGATGGGGCTTGCTCTAAAGAAGCTACAAGGGCAGGTGTAGTCCTTGTGTCCACAACATAGGAATACATTCATTTGTCTTTTAAATTAACCTTTTAGGTCACAAACAACATCATAGAGTGTGAAGCTTTGATTCAGGGCTTAAACGATGCTAAAGAAATGTGTTTCAAAGGCCTGAAAGTGTTTGGAGATGCATACCTCATTATTCAACAAGTAAATAAAAATTTCCAAGCTAAGCATCCAAGGCTGAAGGCATACAGAGATGAGGTATGGAGGCTCAAGGACTCTTTTAATAATTTTAGCATTTCTTATATTCCCAGAATGAAGAACCAGCTTGCTGACGCCCTTGTTGTGTCTGCTAGCACGTTTATTCCTCCCTTGCCTCCTAAATTGACATATGAAGTTTAGGTTAAATACAGACTGTCTCTACCTGATAATGTCAAATATTGGAGAGTTTTTAAAGACGATGAGGAAATAAACATGTTTTTGCAAGTCGTTGAAGAATTTTCTGAAATGCACATCGATCAAGAAAATGAAGCCATGGGAGAATGCAGCCAACCCAAGTTAAAAAATGAGATCAGTCGAGGAAGCATTGTCCAGCTACATAGTAACCATATACCAAAGGTATTAGTGCCTCTAGAGAAGTTTTTCAACCAAAACAATGTGCCATATAAGCCTCCCAAAGTAGAAAATGAGTCTGTTGTTCATAAACACAATATAGGGAGCCCAACCCATCCGAAATACATAAATCTGTCCACTCAATTATACTATGCCCAAAACTCTGAGCATTGCACCCTCATGAAGCAATTCACTGATATCTTTTCCTGGGAATACAATGACATCAAAACCTATGATATGAACATCATTCAACATAAGATCCCACTAGAAAAGAACACCGCCCCTTTTAAGTAGAAATTAAGATCTATCATCCCTGCCTTACTGCCTTTGATTGAGAAAGAAATCAAGAAGTTGTTGGATGCCAAAATCAGTTCCCCTAAGGTATTCAAAGTGGATAGCTAACATTGTGGTAGTAAGAAAGAAAAATGGAGAAATCAAGCTTTGTGTTGACTTCAGAAATTTGAACAAATGATCTAAAAAAGATAACTATCCCCTCCCTAAGATCGAACCCTTGTTGCAAAGAGTTTCAGGGGCTAGAGTCATGTCTTTGTTAGATGAATTTTCAGGTTACAATGAGATCATTGTACATCCCGAAGATCAAGAAAAGATTGCCTTCACTACTCCTTGGGGCACTTTCATGTACTCCAAGATGCCTTTCGGACTGATGAATGCTGGGGCTACTTTTCAGAGGGCCATGGACATAGCCTTTGTGGGAGAGAAGGAAAAATTGCCCTTATTTATCTTGATGACATAACAGTCTTCTCTAATAACCACAAAGACCATTTACAACATTTGAAGAAGGTCTTCCTAAAGTGCAGACAATTTGGAATTTCAGTGAACCCAAAGAAGTCACAGTTTTCTCTAGAAGAAGGAAAACTTATGGGACATATTGTTTCTACTGAAGATGTGAAGATTTATCCACAAGTGTTCAAGCCATTCAAACATTATCCATCCCAAGGTCAGAAAGGGACATTCAATTCTTCTTGGGTAATATTAACTTCGTAAGGAGGTCCATTCCGAACTTTGTATAGCTTGTAAAGCACATCACTTCCATGCTGAAGAAAGGAGCAGAAATAAAATGGACAGATGCTTCAAGAAGCTCTTTTGAAGCCATCAAGCAAGATATCATGGAAGCTCCCACTCTAATCAGCCCAGATTACACTAAGGAGTTTTGTATCTTCTCTTTTTCCTCTTATGATACACTTGCAGTGGTCCTGTTGTAGAAAAATGATGAAGGCATAAAGCACCCCTCAGCAAAACTTTAAGGGATGTTTAACTAAGGTATGAACTTATTGAAAAACAAGCTTATGCTCTCATAAAGTCTTTAAAGGCATTCAAAATTTATATTCTGCATTCCAAAGTAGTTGCATATCTACCTTCAGCCTCAGTAAAGGTTGTCTTAACTCAGCCAGATATTGATGGGAAGAGAGTTAAATGGAATGCAAAATTCATAGAGTTTAACATAGAGGTGAAGCCCACTAAGCTTGTCAAAGGCCAGGGCTTGGCTAAACTTATGGCCGAAGAAAATTGCAGCTTGTTAGATATAAATTCCATGGGTCTAAATTCAGATTATGAGCAGGGAGAGGGAGCAACAGAAGAGAAAAAGAAGAATCAGTCTTTGGCTGAAAATCTAGCCACATGTGAATGGTATTACAGCATAGTTCATTTTTTGCAAAAGCTAGAAGTCCCTCCAGGGCTTAGCTCAAGTCAAGCTCGTGCCATTAAACTCAGATCAGCCAAATTCTATATTGATAAAAATTTGCTTTATTGAAAAGACCCATAAGGAATCCTCTTGAGGTGTCTAGATAAAGAAAGATCTATGGAAGTCATACAACAGTTCCATTCTAGCATATGTGGAGGGAATCATTATTGGAAAACCATAGCTCACAAAATCTTGAGGGCTAGATATTATTGGCCTACTCTATTCTCTAATGTGTTTTCTTTTGTAAAAGCTTGTGACAAGTGTGAGAGGTTTACATGAAGACAACAACTAAAATCTCTGCCCTTGAAACCAATACATGTCAATGGTCCCTTCTAGTAGTGGGGCTTGGACTTTATAAGTGAGATCAACCCACATTCCAATAGCCAACACAAATGGGTCTTGGTAGCCACTGATCATTTCACCAATTGGATTGAGGCTATACCACTAAGAATGCCAATCATCAAGTTGTCATAAAGTTCTTGAATGAGAATATTTTCACTAGATTTGGTTGCCCAACCAAACTAGTCACTGATAATGTTGTAGCTTTCAAGGCAAAAGAATTGATGGACATGACTGAATCCATGGGCATTTAAGTGGTGCATTCTACCTCATATTATCCTCAAGGAAACGGCTTGGAAGAACCATCTAACAAGAGTCTTGTAAGGGTAATGAAAAAAATATTAGAGGAAAACAAAAAGAGCTGGGATTCCAAGTTGAAGTTTGCACTATGGGTGGACAGAGTTACCATCAAAAAGTCCACAGGGAATTCTCCATTGAAACTGGTTTATGGCGTTAATGTTGTTTTCCCCATCCAGCTAATTCTCCCTGTGGCTAAGTTCTTGCAAGAAGAACAAGATGAAGAAAATGGCATGGTAAGAAGAATGAGTAACCTAGTTGAACTATAGCATATCAGAGAGTAGTTGGTTGAGAAGTCAAAAGCTCATCAGAAGAAAATCAAGGAAACCTTTGACAAGAAGTCAAAAGTGGAAAATCTCCAAGTTGGTTATTGGGTGCTTAAATGGGATGCATTTAAGGAAAAGAGAGGTAATCATGGAAAGTTTGACTCCTTATGGACAGGTCCTTTTGTCATCGCTCAAGTTTAACAAAACAATACATTCATTCTGCACAGTCTGGAAAGGGAAGATACTTTTGGTAGCCTAGTAAATGGGCGGTTCTTGAAACTTTATTTTGTTTAACGATTTAAAGCTTTGTCATTGTAAATATGTTTTTCCAGTTTTTCTTTCATTACAAAATAAAATCCATGCCCAATGGAACACTAGAAGGAAGATTTTTTTTTTTTTTTACAGGAAAGGAATTAATCTATGATCCTTGAAACCTCACAGGGAGGCTTTCATCCCCAGAAGGAGCCAATGTTAGCCTCACTAGCAAAAGGCCTAAAATTTGATCCATATATTCTCCTAAAGTTTCCAAAATTGCTTAAAATCATCCCATGGGATCCATATATGTTCTTGAAATCTTTAGCATCCACTCAAAAATCATCCAAGGGTCAAAATCGACGCAAGAGGAGAGCCCTTGGAAGGGCGGAAATACACTATCGAGAGGTGAAAATGCTTGGAAAACCATGAGAAACCTGCAATCGCAGGCTTAAAAAGAGGAAGGAACAGTCCCTGTTAGATGTGGTCGATCAACAACCCAGATCTTGTTGGAAATAATACTAAGAGGGGGGGTGAATCAATATTATCTCGTCAATTGTTTTCTTTTTCAAACCCAGAACATATACGCTACTTCAGTTAGATAAAACCGTGTATATATGCAGCTACAGATAAGGAAACCCGCGTATACCATGCAGACTTATAATTTAAAATATTCTACAGATGTTGAACATTAATCTGTGCATCAGGATCATATAAACAGTAACCAGGAATAGTAAAATAGAGCAGAAGACAATCACACACAAGAACACAAGATTAAGGTGGAAACCCAATGTGGGTGAAACCACCTGCTGCCGATATTCTCTATCTTTTCAATTAGAACTTCTTTTTGCAATGTTCTTATTGGTGCAGTCCTTTTACCAGTACACAGGGTGCTACCTGGGGAGAGCTCAACCCTCCTCGTTTCCAGCTTCTCCTAGAAGGGAGCTACAACCCCCTTAGTTCTTGTACTAGTTGAGATACTAGTACACAGGCTGCTACCTGCAGAAGACTACAACCTTCTCTTCCTTCCAGGGACCATGTTTCATAAATTTTCAAATTGGATCCACAAATAACATCAATCAAACATCAAGAATTTTTGCATCAACCAATCACCTTTTCACCAATAAACACTTCTTTGAGGACTGTACCCAGATCATAATAATAGTAATCATAACCCACTTCTGAACCGAGAACACTGTAGCAATAAACAGAAGCAGCTAGAACATAAATCAAGAGATGTACGCTACTTCACTATTCAGAAACCTGTGTACATATCTATAGATTCATTCTTTCAAGTATTTAGATATTAGTTAACCCAGATTATCAGATTTATAGATCAAGCGTGCGCCACATATCACAGATCAAAATCATATAGAGATACCACTATTCCAGCCTTAAAATTTTGACCCATCAATAGAACTTATCCTTCTCCTTGTGCTCAGGTTCCTTCTTCATTCAGATCCCGATCTGCACCATAACCCAATCATAGTATTCCAGATCTAGCACTTGATCAGATATTCAATAATTTAGAAGATGTCTTGCCAAATGATCTCCTTCCTCTTTTATAGCCTTACGCCTTTCACAATACCACGGACCAAAAACAATAACAATTCAATACCATGGACCCAATACTTGGGATCAACACTTATGGCGAGATACCATGGCCCAAAACCATAGGTTCAAATACCAAGGACTAAATACCATGAACCAACCATAAGATTTCCCATGTGCGTGTGCTTTTCCCTGCATGAAAATGCGTGAACTTTTCTCTGCATGAAAGTGCATTAACTTTTCATGAAAGGAACTTTTATCCACATGAAAGTGCGTGAAATTTTCTTTGCATGAAAGTGCGTGAACTTTTTGGTTCACACCTTTTGATCTGAGCACCTGCGGAACCAGAAAATAACTTTGTTGCACTATAATTTATCATCTGAGATGAGTGGGTTGCCATCAAGTACAACATATGTATCATAATGCCAACAAAGTTTCTGTTTTATTTTCATATCTATAAATTTTAGAGATGGTATCACAAAGCCTCAATTTCAAGCATTAGATGATGCCTCCAATCAACTATCCTGGAAATCTAGGGAAACATTGTTATTGGAAGAAATTAACTTTGGGATATCATCAAAGACATTGTGACTTTTCCTATAGATCCATAACAATTGGTAGCACATAAGAAGAATGAAGTGAATACCAAATAGGTGGTATTGCATGTTGTTAAGTTTTTTTGGTTTCTCATGTATCCAAGAAGAAATTGGTGAAGGAGATGTTCAATGCTCTAGTTAGCCTTTCCCATAGTAAGAACATAAATCAAAATATGATATTGTAGAAAAAACTAGATCCATAAAGACGACCAGTTCAAACATTATTACTAGTTACTTGATGAAGATCATGTCGATTCGTGGTAAACTTGCAACAATTGGTTAGAATGCGGCCAATGAAAAGTTGATGAACATGGAATTTAATGGTTTTCCAATGTCATCAAAATGATTTCTCAAAATTTATATGTGCTCATAAAAATATTCCTAACTTTGAAAGGTTTTGGGATGATTGTATCCAAAAGGGAAATCAAATGGATTCAAAGGCGAGTGATAGTGGTGGTGACGAGAACCTAACCCTATATAAGGAAATGGACAAGAGAAAAGGAAAAGGACCCAGTAAGTGTAAAGGAAAGAGTGAGGAGACAACCTCATTTTTAGGAAAGAATAACTTAAATAAAATCGAGTCTTTCGTTTTTCATAAGTTTGCAAATTATGCATAACAATGTACATAAAAGAAGAAGGGAAAATGGAAGAAACAACAAAAGTAGGTCGCAACCTTTCCAAATATTAGATGAACAAGCTTGATGCCAAGTTTGAGAAATATTTCTCAATGGTATCTTTCCTTTCTACTAGCATGCTTCCAAGGAATACATGGTATGTGGATAGTGAATCATCTCATCATATGGTATTAGCTTGATATCCTTTTTCTATTCTAATAGAGTAGGACCTAGGAATATTGCTTGAGCATGGTGATGATTGCAAGTATTCAATAGGATGAGATGATAATATTCCCTTCCAACTTGAGTTAAGTAACTCTTTCGAATTTAATGATGTGTTACTTGTTCTAGGACTAAAAAAGATTGTTTAGTTTTAGTTATGGAAGATAAGCGAATTGTAGTAGAATGCAAGAAAATACAAGTCTTTATGAAGCTAGAATCTAGCCTAGAAGCAACACAAGTGATTGGGATTAGAGAAGGAAATTCGTACAAGTTATAGGGTGAACCAATTCAATCCCTAGTTCTTAGTAGTAACAACCTACGCAAGTTATGACATAAGAAGATGGGGCACCTAGGGTAGGAATTTAAAATGTGAATCACCCATCAAATTTGATAGTTTAGGAAACTCTAGCACCCGTTCTAGTCATTTTAACAAAGGAGGTTGACGGTTATGAAAAGAAATTGTTGTATTTGACAGGAAAATCACCTCATGACAGGAAATTCGCCCCTCAAATTCCATCCCTGGGGGCACCTAAATTATACATCACTGCCTACATTGAGGGAGATAATCATACATCTTACAAAATTTAGCATTTAGTAATAGGGAGTATCCGAAGGGTGCAAGACTGGTAGACATGCCAAGGCCTCCTTCCCAAGTAGTGAGCATAGGCTTAAGAATATTCTAGACCTTATACATTCAGAAGTATGTGGAATTATGTTAGTGGCTTCAATTATAAGGATCATGTCTTATTTTTCTTTTATTTTTTATTTCTCTTACAAAAATTGGATTTATTTGTTAAATACCAAGGATGAGGTACTTAGTAGGTTTTAGGAGTTTAAATCTAATTTTGAGAAATATATAGGAAACAATATGAAGGTTTTAATATTGAAAAATGGGGGCTGAATATACCTCCATTGAGTTCAACGTATTTTATAAGAAGGTAGGAATCAAGAGGGAACTAATAGTTCAATACAAAGCACAATTTAATGCAGTTTCTTAGGGAAAGCATCGACCCATTATAGGAGTTTCTAAGATCATGATCCATGGCTAACAATTTCCCATGTTTCTTTGGGAAGGGACCTACAACACAACAATTTACATCTAAAATAGGTGTCTTCATAATATCTTGTGGGACAAGATACTAGAAGAGGCATGCATTGGTGTAAAGCTAGAGGTGAGTCATTTATGTATTGTTGTATGTCTAGTTTATATCAATGTGCTTGTAAAAAGGAGGAACGAGTTGGAACCCTCTAGTAAGAAGGGCTTATTTTTTGGATACATTGGGAATTCAAAATACTACAAGGTATATATTCTATAGGAGAGGAATATAATAGTGAGAATACATGTAAAGTTTGAGGAAAACTTTCCATTTAAGAAGTTACATGAGCCTATTCCAATGAGAAAATATGAGGAGAAGGAAAATACAAAGGTTGAGCTAGGGTGACTAAAGATACCAATACCTTCCAATTCAAGATGACAACCTTAAAGTTAGGAGAAGGAGGCATTAGCCCCTTCTAATTCTATCAAGATATTTCAATGGTTCACACAAACATTAAGCGACTCTCTATAGTATTTTTAGGATCCCATGAACACATTTCAGGAGAAAATACATTTAATTAAGTTTCATACTTACATGGCATTTATGAGAAGCATAATTGATTTTTAGCCTTCCATTTTATAGGAGGAAGTAGACCAATGAGTATGGTGAGATGCCATGGTGTATGAGTACACTTTAATAATGAAGAATGATGTTTGAGACATAGTGCCAAGACTAAAGAGAATATCAATTGTGAGTTCCAAGTGGATATAAAAGATCAAACATGTTGTGGGTGACAACATTGATAAGTTCAAAGCCAATTTTATGGCAAGATGGTTCTCCAAGAAAGAGGGAGAGGGCTATGAGCATACCTTTATTGTAGTAACCAGGTACACTTCCATTAGATTTATTATGTTTATTTTCTTAGCCATGGGATGGAGGATAAATTAGATGGATGTGAAGATAGGTTCCCTTAATTGGATCATTGAGGAAGAAGTGCACATAGAGAAATATCAAGGATTTGAGGTACATGGGAAGGAGTGTCATGTTTTCATGATTAAGAAACACTTATATGGACTCAAGTAGGTGCTAAGAGAATGGTATTTGAGGATCAATGGATATTTTTTGAGCATGGAAATCACCAAAGATTAAGCAAATCCTAACTTATATTATATATTTGTTGGGAATAATATGCTTATTTTGATACTATATGTATTGGAATTGTTTCAATAGGTGTAAAGAACATCATTGTAGGGTGCAAAGTGAATATGGAAGCTAACTTTGAGATGAAGGAAATTGGCATGGTGAATTACTTCTTGGTTTGGAGGTTTGTCAAAGAACAAGGGAGATTTTCCTTGGACAATGTAAGAATGTAGCTGGAATCCTAAAGATATTTCTGATGGAGAACTACAAATATGGCTACACCCATGATCACTAATTTGAAAAAAATGATAATTTTAGATTCAAAATTAGTGGATCCCTCATTGTGTAGACAACTAATAGGTTTGTTAATGTATTTCATCTACACCAAATTAGATATATGTTTTGTAATGAAAATCTTGATTTAGTTCAATGTGGAGCCAAAGCAAGAGCATTGGGTAACAAAAAATGTGCCCAAGAATCTAAGGAGAATAATGGTGAATGATATAAGATATATTGGAGATGGAAAAGTCAAGCTATAGGGTATTTGGATTCAAATTGGGTAGGAAATGCAATAGGAAAATAGATCACCTTAAGGTGCTACTCAACTTGGGATCAACAATGATACCCTAGTTCACCAAGAAGCAAACTTCTGTGGCACTTAGCTCAATAGAGGAAAGGTATATGACAATGAGTATAGCAAGTTGTGATGTCATCTATCTTTGCAAGTTACTTGTAGTATTTTTTTATCATGAGTTGGATCCCATGGTGATCTACTATGACAATTTGAGTTGTATCAAACTCTTTGAGAATCCAATATTTCATGAAAAATCCAAGCATGTAGATATTGGGTATCACATCATTCAAGACATGATTGAGAAGGGAGAAGTGAAATTCTATTATATTCTCACTGATCAATCGGTAGTTGGTATTTTGACCAAGCCCTTCGTAAAAGGGAAGTTTTAAGCATTCAAACACAAACTTGAATTGGTGCAGGATTCCTCCCTCAATAAGAGGGAGTGTTGAGAAGTGTAGTTCGAGTAGGAGTTTCTTGCACAGATTAGATGTGAACATGCAAGAAGTGGTTCAAGACAACTTCTAGTGACCACTTAGTAAATGTGGGAAATAATAACATCTTCTAATTTCACTTATAAAAAAAAAAAAACAAAAAGTTTAATTTCCTTACAGTCCTAAAATTTCTTAGAAATCTAAATGAAATATTTTAGATATTTTTGGAATATTAGTTAGATGGAATTTATCTAATATTAGCCATACATGTCATTTTTGAGATAGTACAGTTGCTAAGATTAAGAAAATTAGTTGATATTTTTTCCTACGATCCAGGAGATTAATTGCTTAGATTGAGGAGAATAGTTATCTCACACAAATCATAAATAGGAAAAGATGGAAGAAGTTGTATACAAACATTTTGGAAATCAAGAAGATTGAGGATATAAGATAAAGATTAGTTGAGTAGATTTAGACATAGGATAGGAGAGAATCTCGGATCATATCAAACAATGTTGTACAACAATTTAGTAAAGAGAAATTATGTGTATCAAGTAGATATATCTAACATATATGAGTGACCAACATGTAGATATAGTAGGTATGAGTGAACAATAAGTAGATGTAGTGTATATTTGATTTCCAAGAGAATGAAAACCTTAATTTTGAGGTTTCGTTGTAATATTTAATCATTAATAATAAGTTGATTTGAAGGACATACTTTCAATGAAAAATTATTTTGTTGCCATTCTTTATGTTTCCCAACTATTTGTGTGATTGTTGCATGTTTAGAATTTTAATTATGTTATTCGAGTAATTCAAGATTTGAGTTACTTGATAAAGAACCATAGGACATTTGTTATCTTGAGTTGGGAAAACTTAAAAAACTACTACACATGGTTAGTATGTAGAACACAACGAATTTATATTTATTTGATATAATAACAACCAAATTCTATATGGAATATATTGTAGTATGTGTTATAATTTATGCATGTTTTAACATCCCAAGGTTTTCATTTATTGAATGGCATTTGGCCTTTATTATCTCCTTCTATTCACTCTTGAATATGTCTTTTTTATCTCATAAAAAGTGATCACATAGCCATAATTCATTATGTGGATCGAAATATGCCATGTAGTATGGGTTTTCACACATTAGAACCCACTTTCACCTTAGGAAATAGCCTAAGGAATCAGTTTTCATAAGTTATTTCCATTAATTAATTTAGCCACATGATAATAACCCATAAATTTATTAATTCTATGTTATTATCATATTTTTACGCATTAAAGTGAAAATAATTCAAAATATTTTCACTCACATTTTCCATTTCCATAGGAATAATTCATTAAATCATTTATGTATTGATTATTCCTTAATCATTTAAACATTCTCATAGAAATATTTTATTAAATCATTATTTCTAAATTATTTTACCATTTCACATAGAAGTAATTTAATAAACTCATTTGTTTATTAATAATGTCTTATATTGTACCTTTTTTATTAATTAACTCAATAAATTTTATTTTTTGAGTTAGTTATCTAAATAAAGGTTTTTGACCATTTATTTAACATTTTCCTGTCATAAATAATAATAAAATACAAAAATTAGTTAGATCTTGATTTGGTCCAGCAAATATTTTATTATTTGACCATATCAAATCTAACCTAGCTTTTTATTATAAATAGAGAGGTTTTCTATCCTCATTTAACCATGACCATTGTCATCGTCAAAATTATGATCATTTTACTTTTGAGTGTTCATAATTCAAACCTCACTCTTCCTCTTTCTCTTTTCTTTTGTCTAAGGATTGTAAAAATCCAACTTCAGGAAAGAGGAAGAAAAACCAAAATTGCAGGTTAAGGAATCAAAAGAACCCTTCCAAGGAGGAGGCTCTTTCAACCATTCTACAAGGAGCATCTTCACAGGTGACATTTATTTAATCAAAAGATTTGTTTTCATTAGGTAATGAAGTCTCGTAGTTATTATATGTTTCAAATTTAATATTTACTACCTAGTTTTTTATATTTTAATCCTTTTTATGCATATATGGTTTATAGCGTATTAATAAATACTACTTCTAGGATCTAAAACCATCATTATTGTTGCTAGCTTATTATATACCATTGGAATTTTTATTTTATTTTTGCTAACCCTTATGTAGGAAAACAACTAACAATCATAGAGTTTTGTTTGTGTCATTTTCAATTAAGTTTTTACTATGGATCATGATCATTAGAACCTCTTCTCAACTTTAGCACATCCTATTTATTGGATGAAAGCATGTTATTTGCATGTCAAAATTTATAGACTAGCCCCTTAATAGCTTCAGTTAACTTAATGTCAAAAACTAGGCCTACTAATGAAGGCCCAATAATATATTTAACTTAGGTTGTCAATTTTGTATTCTAATAAAATTCCGACGAAGAGTTTTGGCACCTATTTTAAAATATTTAGACATGTATAAATGAAAGAAACATTACCTTGGGGGCTTCTATACATTCAATTTTAACAATACACAATAGGTTATGTATCTTTTGAATGAATATCCTATATAATTATATTCAATGTAGCCTAGAGATTTATAACACCATGAGTAGTGGTGTTTGAACTTTTAACCATCCTTATGAGAATAATTGTCCTAACATTTACTAAATTATGTGATTTTAACAAGGCTAAAAATAACTAACATTTAATTGCATCAACTTTCCATTCAAAATAATTTGCAATATTTTTGTTGCAACCAATAAATAGTTTATTTAGTTAACTTACCTTCAAAGATTTTTAGAGCACTTCCATCCACTTGAATTCATCTAGGAGTTGTTTTCCTAAGATGGATGAGGTAACAAAGGTGAACTTGATGTTTGGAACCCATCACAGTGAAATTATAGAAATTCACTTGAGATCATACTACTTCATTCACTTAATGGTCAAGCATGGGGTTGCATTGGACATGACTTTGGTCAGTGTGATGGATATCTAATTGTCCATTATGATCTTACACCACATGAGCCTCTTCACTAAAAGTTCGTACAAAATTTTACTATCTAATTTCTCCCTCTATATACATACTATCTTGTAAGTTTTCATTTATTCTTCAATATAATCATTTCTTGTTGATGGAACATTTATTAGAGGTTGACTTGATGTAAGAATTAGAATGAGCTCCTTTAGATGCATACGCTTCACCTATTGTGATGAAGTAGAGATCACTGAGGTCAGCTTGTTGTGCAAGGAGTTGATGTATGGACTCATGGATTCCATTGTTATTTGATACCGAAGTTTTACTTTCCCCTTAATTCATTGAATTTCTAGGGGGCTCTCTTTATTATACTTTGTTGCTTGATCATGTCTATTTTGTATCTTCACAGGAATTGAATGGTAAAAGATCTTGATAAAATTTATCTTCATGTTGTGGTAAAACAACAACCCCCCATTTTTACTTTATTATCTTCATAATAATAATGGGGACCCTCTATGTAAATTATGATCATATCGCTATCTTGAATGCTTTGGTTTGGTTAATTTTGCAAGATTTTCACCATTTTTGGATTTGAGTTTTGATTGCTTCATTGGGTGTGGTTTCTCGCTAGCTTCCCAATGACTCTCATTTTGCTGAATTTAAACTTACAGTTTGCAAATGACACTTATTCAAACTTTCGGTGATTTTCACCAACTACACTTAAAAAGTGTACAAAATGTATTTTGCTATTATTTATAAATTTAACTAATTTTAAAATATAAATAAAATAATTATTAATTAATGGTAATTAATTAAACTAAATAATAAATAAATAATATTGTTAATTTTTAATTATTAATAAGTTATTAATTTTGTATTCTACAAAACCACGGTCGAAGAAAATAATGACAAATATAAATTGTATAATAAATATAAATTTACACTATAAACATAGAATAACCAATAAATAAAAAATTCAAAAGTCCCAGCATGAAACTAATTATAATTTCAATAAAAGTTACCTGGGCTCACCCTCGCGTGATCAGGGCTGCTCGTCCATCTCTCCTCCACATTTAGCCCTCCTCATTTATTACCCCGACTACTCCTTATCCCTCTCCTTCTCCCTTTTCACCTTATAACTCCCCTCCCATATAATCCTCCCATTAATGCTCTTATTCCTCCTTTTTATGGCTCACTTAAACCTTTCACATATTACATCTTTTAAAATTAATTAATTTTAATTTCATTTTATTTATTCAAATAATTTTTAATAATTTTTAATTGATCATAAATTTTATTTTATAGGTTTGTTTTTAATTATTATATATTAATAATTTGTACAAAATATTAAAATATTCAATTTAGTTATTTAAATTTTAAATTTATTTAGAATTTAGGTATAAAGTGTAAAATTAATTTTTTTTGTAAAAGTATTCAGATTTTTGCGGCATGTATTTTTTAACAGTCTTGCAGTTTTGACACTTCAATTTTGGAAAGCTCTATCTGGAGTTCTACTTGGCCAAATGAGGCCTAATATAGCACGTTGGAAAGCTAGAATTGCAGAAAAAAATCTGGTAGTATCAACCATCTAGTTTTGATCATTTATTATGCCTAAAAGGTTAGCAAAATATGGAGCTATGAAATTGTAACAATGTTAATTTGGGAAATTTTGTTTTGAAACAATTTCATCCACCAAAACTTTTATTGTCGCAAACTGATTTGACAACAACCTTCTTGATCCATAGAAGTATAGATAGTGATCAACGGGAAGCATGATTTTCTTTTAATTTATTAATTTAATATGATTTTAATATGAGGTTTTCCCGAATTTTGGAATTTTGATGTGCAAATTATTTAATTTATTTTTTGATTAGTTTTGGAAAGAGAGATGTTGCAAAGAAACCAAACCCAAAGGGTTTGGAGCAATAGAATGAGACCAACAAAGAAGAAAATGAAGGATTTGCAGCTCCAATCAAGGATATAAAAAGCTACCTTCAATAGCTCTCTATTTGTAAATTCTGTTCGTAAATTTATAAATAACAATTTCAAGAATGAGGAAAGGGTTCCTCTTCTCTTCAACTTAGAGGCCCTAAGAACATTTTAAAGGGGTTTTTAATTGTAGGAGCAGGTCAAATACTCATATCTGAGGGTATTGGGGGTTTTATTTCTAGAATTCTATCTCTATTAATGGGGTAGAACTAGAACTTTTGTAATTCTCCCTTCTACTAGCAGGGCTAATAATTTTGAGGAGATTGTTGGAGATCCATTAGGGAAAGAGAAAAGGGTCCAAGGTTCACCAATTTGTATTTGAATACTTTTATTTATAATGAAAATTTCATTGATGTAGTGGCATATCTATGTAAATTATTTTGTATTATGCACATTTTTAAATATGAATGTCTGTATTATAGATCAACTTTCTGATCTATTGGTCTCATGGATATGTTATTGATTTTTGCTATGCTGAAGTGCGTAAATCAAATTTCTAAGTAACTATTTATTCATAAAATTCCTTATTCTAATTTGATTTAATTTCCATTGTCATTAAGTGAAATATTTCCTAGTGTTAATGGTTAATCATTCATTATTTTAAGTCTCTGAACATAACATGTTTTGTAATCACAATATCAACTATTAGAACTATTTCATTATCCATATATTCATCATAAACGAAACATGTTAAATCCCCAAGCATTTAATTTCCTTGCTCTTGGTTAGGATTAGATAAACATCTTCATAATCGAGATATATTTATTTTTGTCACTTACATCTTAGAGTAGATTTTCATTTAGATTTAACTATTGCATTTTAGAAGTCCTCTTATACAAGGGAAAACTTTAGTGTGGCTTGGTTGAGCCCTCAATTTAGTTTAAGGACTGATTTCTTACAAACATGTAGTAAGGAGATAGATCTGATATCTCTCTTCTTTTTTGTTAATTATTAGAATATCACAATTCATTAGGGAGAGAGAGGGGATAACTGGACCCATCTGATAAGTGCCATCATTTAAACAGATAAGAGTTTGATTTGTCACTCTGACCAGATGGTCTTCACAAATGTTGATGAGGTCATTTTTGGACATCAACCCTTCCCAATCACACAAAACATGAAAAAAAATAGTGTAACAATAGCATTTCATGAGAATGTTTGTTCTTGTGGAAACAAGCCTTGCTTTTCAAAGATAGTAAGTTTGGGAATTGTATTTTTACTTAATTTTATATAAAAAATAATTTGAACATGATATTATCATATATGCATTAGTAATGCATTTATATTCCTATTACAATAGGTAAAAAAATTAACCATTATGGCATTATTTAGCTATGGGTGCCAATAGGGAAAGTTCCATATCAAACCCAAACATGGTCAAGGGGTAAGTAAGGGTCTAGTTTAGAAATGCGTATAGATGTGTAAACATGGTCTAGGGGGTATATAAGGGTCTTAGTACCTAATTTAACCTTCTTGAGCTCAAACACCATGAACAAACCCTAAACACAAAGACACAATCCCTCACAATGGGATCTTTGTCTTAGGAGCTAGACATGGAGCCTGAATCCCTCCGAAGGTGATTGTACTAATCCCGGTCATGTTTTAATTTCCATAATCCCCCATATCGATGTGCATATGGAGATATATCTCCTCCAAATCACTGAAAAAGTCTCTATTCCCCATCATATGGAATGATGCACCGTTGTCCAGATACCACACGCTTCCCATCATTTTGTTGGCCATGCATGCAATGAGAGTAAAATCAAGATCGAACTTTGAAGCCAAGGCTTCACCCATTGCTCCTCCTAAGGTCTTATTGCTTATATTCTTGTGTGGACTTTTCATCGCATAGTGCTCAAATTCATGACAATGAAAGCACTTGATTCTGGACAATTCTTTCTTCTTGCCCCCTTGACCACATTCTGCTTTATATTAGGTTTTATTACCTTTCCCTTTATTTTCCTTTCCAACCAAAGCATATTTCCCGTCATCCTATCCCTTGGATGAAGTACTGTCTCTATATTCCACCTTATTCCCTCATGTACCAGGTCAGACAATAAGCTCTCCCAACTTGGTAGTTTCTCCCTATCCTTTATCAAATCTTAATAGCTATTCCATCTCTCGGGAAGGCCTAGAAGGGCTAGAGCTACCAAGTCTTCTTGTTGGCTTGTATGGGCCTGACCCAGGTTCAGAGGTGATTTAACCAAGTAAATTCCAGTACTACTGGCCCTTTCGGCAACAATCCACGGAGCATGGACTGAGGTCTCACCCGAAGTAGTATGGGATGGTGCTAGAACCAAGTTTCCGAACCCTGTCAATGTCTGATGGGCTTCCGAAGGTCCACGGTCTGAGCCGTCACTACGTGCACTTACTATCCCTTCGCAACCTGCGGTGCTGCTTCCACACATTCCTAGTCGGGGCACAACCTATATAATACCCAAGTTCCTTGCTATCTAATCTGTTATTATCTAATTACTTAACTTGTTTATGTAAGACTAAGGATTATTACAACATATTCATCAATCATGTCAGTGTGCACAATAAATAAACCAATATAAACGTAAAGAAGGAAATGTACAACAATTACATAGAAATAAGAATCAACTTCTCTTTATTAATCTTCAATCCTGATTATAGACTTGACACTGCCCTGCGCACTCAGCTGTAGGGATCCACGCACTCACCTACAGACTCTACTGGGCCTCTACGCACTCAGCTATAGAGCCTCTTCCTACTACTACGACCCAAGACACTTAGAATCCTACTCTAAGCTCGAACCATTCGTATTCTTCTCCCTTATTCCTACTTCGATATTAATTGTATTTACAACTTAGAGCCTCGCTCTATTTATACAATCCCATGGTCTGCAGACTATGGGTAGGCCGATATGACTTTACATTACATTACATTACTTTAGGGCAGACAACCCTATGACTTGACCTCTACTTCCGTGCCCACAATTCATGGAGTCTTACACAACCTTTGACCAAAACTTGGGCTTTGAGCCCCAAAACATGCTGTGGGGGGGGGGGGATTCCATGCCCAACAGGCCCCCAACACAATCATCGTGGCTCGTCCCGAGTCACTCTGATGGTGCAGCGATCTTGGCACGGAGCCCCTCCAACTATTCCTGTATTGCCTGGAGGTCCATGGCGCATTATTTTGCGGTTTGCTGGACCTACTGCATGCTTTCCTCTGATGCTTCTTTGTGAGGATCCGCTACCTGCCTTAGCACATATATCTCCTACATCTATGCAAGCTTTCCCTCAATCTCAGCCGTAATGGTGAAGGCCTCATCAGTCCAAGGCTGGACGCACGCTTTGAGAAGTGCCTCTTCTTGTCTTATGTTGCTTCTATCTCATCTACGAGAGCCTGTATGTCCTCCTCCTACTCGTCTATCTCAATGGTGACAACCTTGCCCTTTTCTTCCATGGAGAGTTTACCAAACCACGGATTCCGTGGGGACATGTGAACTGGTCCCGCTGCTTGATTATCTTTCTTGGGCCTCGGTGTCTGAGGCGATTTCGGAATTTCCAATGTGACCTCAGTGTCTTTGAGAACATCATACACCGTGGGGTTCTGCGCAGCCTCATCGGTGGTTCCTTCTACATAGCCCAAACCTTTCTTGGTAGTTGTCATCCTGTTTGAGCTGTCTGTGGTTGTTCATGAATTTTGGGGCTCAAATCTCGCTTAGTGCTCAGCACTCTGTGCTCTTCGTAATTTCTCAAATCTCAAATGAACAAGTGTTTTCAAGTGGCTAGCCCTTGGAGTTTTATAGTGCCTTTTGAATTCAAATCCAACCGTTTCCCCCAATTCTAAGCCATCAATGCTTTCTTAGTGGTAGATTGCCCCAAATCTAGTCCTTAATTCATGTCTTAAATGGCCACCACCCGCTCCCTTTTTCCTTAAATTGGACAACTTTTCATGAACAGTGACACCAACGGTTACTTTCCAGCCTACCTGTGCGGTAGCGTAGCCCCCCGTGTGCAGGCACAAACCTTGTGTCCTGCTGATTTCGCGTGCACGTCCCTCATCGCACAGCCCCCAAACAAACGCTTTTAGAGTCTCGTCCTCTCTTTCAACTGTCTGGAGCACTGAGACTATGCTCTCTATGGCTAGTCAAGTGGTTGCACCACTTGTGTGAGACTTCACCTCGCCTTCCAACATAGTCTGCGGAAACTCCTCAACTGTCTGCGCAACCACTGGCACCACGCATTCTATCGTATGTAGCGTGCTTCCATGGTTACTGTGTTTGGTGAGGTGCAGTCATAGCCATGGCAGTAGAGTCATAAAATCTCAATGAAAATCTTCTACTACAGCAGTATGGTCATCCGTATCTTGCTTTGTCATCCTTGGTTTATCGGAGACATGCCTACGTGATTTCATTTTCTAGCCTCTTGATCTCAACATCCATCAAAATGCTTTTCTTCCTCAACCGTATTCAGTTCTTTTTGAGTTCCCGATGTCTAAGATTCCCTCGTCGGATGGCTCCCTGAATCCTTATATGTTCATCCCAGGTTCTGATTCTCTATTCTAGGGCTAGTGTGCACTTGTGTGGACTGTATAGCATGTGTCTGTACCCAACGGGAAAGGTGGGCGTGCAAGTTGTTCCACCCCTACTAATTTTCTTTCATTCGGAGTTGGGGTTTTCCAAAATGTAGGCACATCATCCTTCTACATCTGCGCCAGTCCTCAAAATTTCCTTGATGCATACCCCACCATCGTGTAGGTGTTACGCGCAGTGCCCACTTTAGTGCATCGAACTGTTACTGTTCTGGTACTGCGCTTTCAAATTTTCTCAGAAATTCATCCACCGCTGATAGTCCATCATATGTCGACAGCTCCCTTGCCTTTGTTTTCACGCTACGCAATGATCTTATCATCATGTTGCAGTTCAACGTTGTTACTTTGTGCAGCCGATTCTGCCATCGCTCTATCTCTTCGTCTGAATCCGAAGTGTAGGAGCTTTCACGCTCCCATGAAATCCTTCCATCTATAGTCGGATTCACCCAATCTTCTTCTTGCATAGTTATCTTGTAAATACAATCGATATTGTCATCACTATTGTCGTCGTGCACTGGTTTAGTGTATCGCGCTCCTTCGGCTGGATCTAGTGGTACTACCACACGTAGTGACTTTTTCTCAAGATCATTTTGTGCTTCTTCAGATTTATGACTCCGTTCATATCGGTAGCCCAGTCTATTCCTAATAGAATGGGATACGGATTGATGTCATCGACAATCTCTATCACTTCAAAATCCACCTGTGTGCTTGCACCTTCAATATCGACTGTTACCCCTTGTAATCTTCCCATGGGAAAAATCTTATGTTGGTTCACCATTCGTAACTGAATAGGGGACCATTATAGCGTGGGTCTGCCCATGCATTCCATGTCTGCTTTGGTAGTACATTCATGTCTAAACCTAGATCCAGGATTACCTAATCCATTTCATATTCCCCTATTTGTGTGGTCAACCTCATTTCCCTTCTTGTGCATAATGCATGCTTCCCAAGTTTCTAGACCATGCGTAGTTCTCCTGACCTCACGCACCTAGTGATCAGTTCCTATAGTCCTTTAACTACCTTGCTGTCGTGCAACAGTTTCATGCATGTCTCCAGAAAGGTAGTGAGCATTGAAGGATCCATCCCTGGTTCTAGTAGACCCTTACTACCTAAAGTGGAGGCCTCCGTGAAGCTCTTCTTAGCTTCTAAGAATGTCCCCTTCACACGTTCTAAATCAAACTCAGGTTCCCTTATAGGAGCTTTGTGCATCCACACACTTTCTTCTGGTTGCTTCCCTTATCATCTCCCGTGGCCATACCACTTCTGAGCATCATGTTCACATTCAAGTCTTCTTCACATGGCTCAAACCTCATCATTTGTGAATTTTGGATCGGAGGGGGTTGGAGTACCACCTTTTCGCATATCCTTGCTATCAGCGAAGGGAAATCTTCTGCCTCATGATCAAACTGAGCATAGTACCAACATGATATTCTTGTCGGGTTTGTAAAATCATGGGCAAATGCCCTAGTCCTCCGCAATTGTAACAAATTATTTTTCTGCGACCCCTTCCTGATCCCATTTTTCCTTGACCTCGACCACGCCCTTGAAACCCAGCTCATGCCATCCCTGCGTTTGGGTCGAGGGCTTGCGTTTCGGTCTGCACCCTGTAGGTAGGAGTTTGATCCATCATTAGTTCATAACTTCGGTAGGTGTGTTTGTCATGGCCTACTGACCTGTAGAAATTATAAAACAATTTCTGGGATGTCTGTGTATAATTCTGCAACAAATGACAATTATTCATGGTGTGTTTCCCTCCTATCTGGAAGATCGCGCACCATAATGCAAAAGCCACGCTCGGCCCTACTTGTGCCTCCAGTCTTAATGGCATTGGACCTCCTCCTACCAAGTAGTTCGTGAATACTGGACAATTGTCCTTGTCATGCCCTTGGCCTTTGCATTTTATGCACCATAATTCCTCATGCACCTCTGGCTGAGGTGTCCTATCCTGTTTCAAAATTTGCATTTTCAGAGACAAACTCTGTCATTGCACGTGGATTTGTTGGACTCCCAACCCAGGTCTTATATAGGGGTCTCATGCAATCTCATTTCCATCTCCAACACTTTGGCCTGGGTGGAAAGTTTTTCCTGTGATAGCATCGTCCTTAAGTGTGGTGTAAGTGATGCCACAAACCATGTGTGATGTTGTCCATCTGTCAACGTCATATTGGATTCGTGAATCGTGCTCTTCATCCTTTGATCCAGATCCTAGGGGGTCTCACCTAGGAGCATCGCGGTCTCTTTAAACCCAATGATTGATTGTGTTACTGACATTGGCCTGCTAAATTCCCTGTTCAG
Organism: Pinus taeda; assembly: GCA_000404065.3. NCBI lineage: Eukaryota > Viridiplantae > Streptophyta > Pinopsida > Pinales > Pinaceae > Pinus > Pinus taeda. Next base: position 204,830 of record APFE030146690.1, read on the forward strand.
TGTGGCCTAGATCTCTGCGATCCTTGCATTCGGGTGGTCATTAGAATGCTTGACATACCACGTTAATGTGTGATCCTGCAGCGTGCTCACCAGCATAGCCTTTTTAAAATTATTATCTACGACACCCTGTGCTTCCCATCTACTACGAACCAAAATTGGTCCGGATCTTCATTCCCTACTCCTCTGAACACTGGTAGTTTGATCGCACTCACCATATTCAACTACGGTGGTGGTGGAGGTGGAGTGGGTGGAGATGGACGTGAGGGTGGTGAAATAGGTGGCAATGTGGGCAGAGGTGGTAAACGCGGAATTCGTTGTCTTATCAAACTGACCGCACTTCTCGGAGAAATTTTCGTGAGCTCTTCCTTGCTCTCCTGCGAGGGTGAAATTAAGGGACTGTTTTCCAACTCTTCACTACTTCCACTTATGTATATATTCTTGCTTCGCGTAGTTCCAAACATTAATTTATTCATAGAACCTACTTTTCACACAATAGCATCTTAATCCAAGTGTTCAAAGATTTAATATACTTACCTCGCGGTCCCTTGAGAAAACGTCGTTCCACCTCACTGTAGCTGACAGTCGTGTCGACCACAAACTTAGTGATAAATCCTCCTATTATTTGGTCAAGCCAATGGTCCACAACTCACGCTATCTTATCTTTTGATGCTTCTAATTTGCGCACTAATTCTAGAGTCCACACTACTGGTTTGTCGAGCATACACCTTCCCTGACTGTCATCTAACTTCGTGATCCACTCATATAGCTCAAACGGAAAGGATGCAAAGAAATTTTCACGGATTTTTGTATACAAGTAGCTCTCCAACCACTGTTCCTTAGATACTCATGGATTTCAGTTCTCCTACGCTGTGAACTCGTGAATCTTCTTATCCAACAACTCTTCAATTTCTTTCTTTGTTGGATTCCAGTGGCACAACATCAAACATCCTTTATGCAGATCCCAGTCCTGGAAATGGAACCATTTGTTGGCTTGTATGGGCCTAACCTAGGTTCAAAGGTGATTTAGCCAAGCAAATCTCAGTACTACTGGCCCTTTCAGCAACAGTCCATGGAGTGCAGACTTAGGTCTCACCAGAAGTAGTAGGGGAGGGTCGTAGAATCAGGTTTTCGCACCCTGTGGATGTCTGATGGGCTTCCGAAGGTCCGCGGTCTAACTTGTCGCTACGCGCACTTGTCATCCCTTCGCAACGTGCAGTGCTGCTTACACGCAGCCCTAGTCAGGGTGCAGCCCTTATAATACCCAAGTTACTTGCTATATAATTTATTATTATATGATTACTTAACTTGTTTATGTAAGACTAACGATTATTACAACATATTCATCAATCATGTTAGTGCATGAGATAAATAAACCAATATAAACGTAAAGAAGGAAATGTACAACAATTACACAGAAATAAGAATCAACTTCTCTTTATTAATATTCAATCTTGATTATAGACTCGACACTGCCCTGCGCACTCAGTTGCAGACTCTACTAGGCCTCTGTGCACTCAGCTGCAGAGCCTCTTCCTACTACTACGACCCAAGACACTTAGAATCCTACTCCAAGCTCGAATCATTCATATTCTTCTCTCTTATTCCTACTTCGCTATTAATTGTCTTTACAACTTAGAGCCTCACTCTATTTATACAATCCCATGTTCTGTGGACCATGGGTAGGCCAACATGACTTTACATTACATTACATTACATTACATTACATTACATTACTTTAGGGAGGATAGCCCTATGACTTGACCTCTATTTCCGTGCTTGCAATTCGCGGAGTCTTACACAACCTTTGACCAAAACTTGGGCTTTGAGCCCCAAAACATGTTGTGGGGGGGATTCCATGCCCAACACTTCTTCAAGGACATTAACACCAACCCCATCAAGTTCGTCATGACACTTTGTAAACTTTCTCAAATACTATGGAATTGTGTAATTATTATGCATCTTGATACTTTGAACTTTATCCTTGAGTACCAGCTTCCTGTGGTCATTTCTATTCTCAAACAATTATGTTAATTTTTTCCACGTCGTGAACATAGTCTCTTTTTTTGTGGATATTCGAGACAATATGATCCTATACTCCCTCCAATACTATTCTCCTCAGTTTGGCCACATATTTCTTCCATTGAGAAAGATTCTAGGCATACGATACTTGTGGTTTGCAACATTTGCTTTGATGTATTCTAGCAGTCCATTATCATCAAATACTACCTCCATGCGGTCCTTCCATGCAACAAAATTTGTGGTTCCTTCAAAGGCGTACTCTAGCTTGAGTCCATTGAAATCCATATTCTTAGTCCTAAAGAAAACCTATAACACTGATCTTCAAATTTGAACCTCCTGCAATGGTAAATTAGAAATCTCTACTCTACATTGATTATTGCTTCGTTACCATGTAGAAATTAATACATAGATTCAGAACTACTCATGAAATTTACTAAATCACAAGACTCGAAGCTACTTGTTGGGTAGCAGAGGCCTCGTGTAATGGTTTTGGGACCCAAAGTCCACAATTTTGGGAAAAAGTATGGTAATGACTCCACGAAGTGCATGGAGTGCGAATTGTAATGAGTCAAGTGAAAGGGTTGTCCACCCGAGAATAATGTAAAATAATAGGAAGTGAGTCGGCTTGCCCATGGTTCGTGGACCATGGTAATGTATAAATAGAGCAAGGATCTATGGCTACAAGTCAGTTTTTTGAGAACTTTTTGTTTTGGATCTTGGTGTTATGGGTTTGTGAAGACAGTATTATCCACGTCTGTAAGTCTGAGTCAATGGGGTTGGTAGATAGATAGAGGCTATGCAGTTGTGTGCACATAGCCCTGGTAGAGTCTACAGCTGTGTGCACAGAGCCCTGGTAGAGTCTGCAGCTGTGTGCGCGGACCCCTACAGCTGAGTGCACATGGAGGATTTGGTTGTATTGACGAAAGATTTTAATAAAGATAAGTGGTTTCTGAAGTATTGCAGATCTACTATGTTCTAGTTTATGCATCTATTATATGAGTTTATATCTTTTTATAATTGCATGCACCTGGTTTCATTGTTAAATGTTTGCATAAAGACTATAACAAGAATATTAGATCTATAATAATTTCATTAATAAGAAATTACACCTACATGGATCTACGCGGAAGCCCAATAATAGTACAGAGTGGTGTGAGGCCGGAAAATGCTTCATGACCCCTCTAGACCACATCAAGACATCCTAAGGGTGCAGAAACCTAGTTCCAACACCCTCCCCTACTACCTCAGGTGAGACCTCAGTTCGCGCTCCGCGGGTTGTTGCCAAAAGGGCCAGTAGCTGCAGGATTTGTTTGGCTAATAACTCTTTCGAACCTAGGTCAGGGCCCAATGAGCCAACAAATGGTTCTGTTTCTAGGACCGAGATCTGCCTAAGGGATGTCTGATGTCAGAACAATGGAACCCTACGAAGAAAGAACTTAAAGATTGGTTGGATCAAAAGCTTCACGAATTCGTGGTACAAGAAAACAGAAACCCGCGGATATTTGAGGAAAGGTGGTTCGATCGCTACATATACATAGAAATCCACAGAGCTATATGAGTGGATCACGAGGCTAGCTGACAGTCAGGGAAGGTGCAGACCGAATCAGCCCATCGTGTGGACTCTAGAGTTGGTGCATACGTTGGAAGCATCTAAAGACAAAATCACACGGGCAGTAGATCACTGGTTGGATCGAGTAATAGGAGGGTTTATAACCGAGTTCATGATAGACACAACTATGAGTTACAGTGAGGTAGAAAGGCACTTTCTCCAAGGACAGCGGGGTAAGTACATCAAATCATTAAATACTTGGATTAAAATTTTGTTATGTGAAAAACTAGTTATGCGCATCCATTGATGTCTAGGGTAACAAGGAGCGGAAGAGGCTACCAAGGGACTGAAGGATTAGAAAAAGTCCTCTGATTTCACTCTCATGAGAAAGCGAGGAGGAGCTCATAAGGTTCTCTCCAAGAAGTGCAGTCTGATTGATGAAGCAACACATTCCACTAATACCACCATCGTCCACACCATCACCTACATCCAACCCATCTTCACCTACCCCACCACTGCCACCACCAAGGGTAGGGATGGCAGGTACGATCAAGTTGCCAGTACTTAGAGGTGTAGAAAATGAGGAACCAGATCAATTCTGGTTCATGGTGAAGATTGTATGGGAATCCCAAGGCATAACAGATGAGAACATCAAAAAGGCCTCTCTAGTTAGCATGTTGTAGGACCACGCATTGATGTGGTATATAAAGTACTCTAGCGATCACCTGAATGCGGGAATAACGGCGATTCAGGACACGCTGAACAAAGAATTTAGCTGACCAAAATCAGAAATGTAGTCAATCATTGGGTTTAAGGAGATCGTAATGATGGCTGGTGAAACCCCGTGGGATCTGGATCAAAGATTGAAAAGTACAATCCGCGAGGCAAACATGACGCTGACGGACACGCAGCACTGCGCATGGTTTGTGGCATCATTAACACCACATCTAAGGATAGCACTATCACTACAAAAGATCTCAACCCATGCTAAAGCATTGGAGACAACGATGAGGTTGCATGAAACTCCAATACAGGATCCAGGGTTGGGAGTTCAGCAGATCCACGCACAACTACAAAACCTGTGCTTAGAAATGCAAAGTTTGAAGCAAGAAAGGGCGTCCCGACCGGAGGCATGTACAGAAGTAGGATGCATCAAATGCAAAGGTTAAGGTCACAACAAAGACCACTGCCCCATATTCACAAATTATTTGGTGGGAGGGGGGTCGATGCCATTAAGGCTGGAGGTACAAGTAGGACCAAGTGCAGCGCCTACCCTGTGGTGCGCGATTTGTGATTTAGGAGGAAAGCACACAACAAACAACTTCCACCTATTGCATAAGTATACCTAGACTTCGTAGTAGCTATATTGTGACTTTTGTAGGTCAGTACGTCATGATGAGTGAAGTTGTCGAAGCTACGAGCTAATGATGGAGAGGACCCTAGCCTATCGAATGCAGACTGAGGTGCAGGGTTTCGACCCAGCCACAGGGCCTCGCGGGGGATTCCAAGGACACAGACGAGGAAGAGGAATGGGGCCTGGATAGGGCTGCAGATAGCTGATCTGTTATAATTGCGGTGGGTCATGGCATTACGCTTGTGACTATACTAACCCTACAAGAATATTGTGTCCATACTGTGAGTAGTTTAACCATGAAATGGTAGACTATCCAACACTAATTGCCCAGATGCACGAAAAGGGGGTATTACAACCCACTCCAACTCAAAATGTCCAAATGATGAAGTTGGAACTATGGGAAGAGGACCCCATCGTAAACATGGTACTAAGGAGTGGCACAGCTAGAAGGGGAGATGCGTGGAAACAACCTGCAGAATATGAGAAGGGTCATGATGCCCCTACAAGGGAACCTAACTTTGAGATGGAACAGGGGAAGAAGACATCTAAGGAATCTCAGAAGAGCTTCATGGAAGTCTCTACTCTAGGAAGAAGGGATCCAATTGAGCTGGGAATGGATCCCTCTATGCTTACCATATTTTTAGAGACATGTATGAAGTTGCTATGTGAAAATAGATCCGTTAAAGGACTGCAAGAGCTGATCACTAAGTGCATAGGGTTAGGGGAGCCGTGCGTAGCCTGCAAACTTGGAAAACACTCTCTGCATACTGGATGGTAGATGCGAATGTTAGCACAAATCAGTGAGCATGAGATGGACCAGGTCATTCTGGATTTAGGGTCGGATGCGAATGTGTTGCCTAAGAAAACGTGGGAACGCATGGGTAGGCCCGCACTACAGTGGTCTCCTATTCAACTGCGGATGGCCAACCAGCAAAAGATCTTATCGATGGGATGGCTGCAACGGGTGATAGTGGACATTGACGGTGTAAGTACGCGGACTGAATTTGAGGTAATAGAAATTGTTGATGATAGTAATCCATACCATGCATTGCTAGGAATAGATTGGGCCACGAACATGATTGGGGTCATCAACTTAAAAAGACGGAAAATGACATTCGAAAAAAAATCACTCAAGGTAATAGTTCCACTGGATCCAGCTGAAGGATCATGATACACTGACCCGGTGCGCAATGAGGACAATGACGATGAACTGGACTGCATCTACCAGATAATAGCGCAAGACCTAGATTGGGTGCATCCCACAGCGGATGGGATAATCTCATAGGAATGCGATAGTTCCTACACCTCGGATTCAAATGAGGAGATCGAATGATGGCAGAACTAAATTCATGAAGTCACAACACTCAACTGTAACATGATGATTAGATTGCTACGACGCATGACAACCGAGGTACGACAACAACCAGAGGAAAATGATGCAACAAAGGAGGAAAATTTTGTCAACCTTTGGGGAACTTCAATCATAAGGCCAAAGCCACAGGGGATGATCGAAGAGGCACTACATGAGGCAATCACACTAGGGTGGTGTGCACAAAGGAAGATGAGGTTGAATGAGCACGGAGGTAGAAGGCGATTCCAGGTATGGATTGGAGGATGTGCACAACGAACGCATCTAGGGAAGCCACGACGGAGCAGGGCAGCCACCCATCTACAATGGCAGGCATGGTGGTATGTTATGCAACCATCGACCCAACTGAATCGACACGTAACAAGGGTTCGCTGGGCCAATAAGACTGTAAATAGAGCAGGGTGTGCCAAGAAAACTCTATCCACGGTCAGCCGGGAAGTAAAGATAATTTCCCCTACCACTGCCCCTCTCATTTGACCAGAATGAATAGACCTGGATGAAGGGATCCAGTGGTTGCAGGAATCCATTCGGTGTGGTAGCCTGAGACTTTGCGAACTAGAGGAAGTGAGGGCAAGGCTAAGACAGGAAAATCCCAAGGCTTGACGAAGAAAATGGCAAAATAAAAATGGGAGACACACAAACACGCCATGCAAGCACGTGAAGGAAGGGACCAGACCTGGCCAGCCCTCCTATAGTCCTAACACAAGCTGTGACCCTACTATCATGGTTGCGACTGCACCCTACTGAACAAGGGAGTACAAACCGCAAGAGCTATTCAATTTGAAGGTATGCGAAGGGTGCCCGCAGCCCAGGCTAGTAGGCAAAAGGAAGGCTCGCATGAAAGGTGTGGCCACTTGACTATCTGTAGGAGGCCTAGTCTCTGTACTCCACACAATTGAAAGAGGGTGCGAGACTATAAAACAAGCTACAGGAAAGTTTCACGATTCGGTCATGGTGCGTAGGGCCAATCAAAAGCATAGAACACACCTGCGTAGTGGGGGTTGCACTGGCACATGGGAGGAATGGAAGGCGACCATTGTAATTACTATTCATGATAAGATGTCCCATTTAAGACACCGAGGAGCAGGCGGAGGGAAATTAAGGCATAGGGGTAACCACCAAAATCACATTAATGAGCCACAAATAGGGCGAAAGGCCAAATTTGAATTCGAAATTGTATGCAACAAACAAGTGAAGGGGAACACAACAAAGATTGATCATTTGAAGAATAGGATGCCCTGGGTTCAAACCGAGAGGAGCAAGATGAATGAAAAACTGATGAAATAAAGCCCGTAGTTTCAGGAATTTCCAAAGGAATTGCGAGAGTCATTACTCAGGTCGATAACCCCCACCAAGAAGGTTCCACAAAATCTGTTGAGTCTTGAAAATGTCATTCATTTCCATTACACTTTCACTATTATGTCCATTTTATCACCTCCATTTCACTACTATGTCACCACATTCATCCCACTTTCATTATCATTGGGCCACATTTATGTTTTTCCAATCTTTATTAATTCTAAGCCTTTTAAGTGAATTTGTGGTTAAAAATTAGGAAATAATGTGCATAAGCTTATACCTAACCAATGGTTTGAGATTGTTGACATGTGTAGGTTGAAAGGAGGCTTCTAGAAGACCCTT